>QEPC01000055.1:923616-949622 GCA_003113815.1 Sphenodon punctatus | reverse complement strand
CTAGTAGGAGGGTTCTCTCAGTCTCCAAGTGGTAGGGTTTTACTCAGCAGCAAGGAGTTCCCAGTGTAAACTAATGTTCTGCCCATCACATCTTAATGCTGAAAACTCTTTGTTGCTGGATTTTTGGAGGCTCCGCCTACAATGTACAAGCCCCTCCCTAGAGCTCTGCCAGCCATAAGGTTCCACGTGGCGCTGAGACGGATGCCAGGGATGGGCAGGCCCTCTCCCTCCCGTAAGCCCCTCCCCCTCCCTTAAGCCCTGCCCACTTTGGGTTTTCAGAGCGGGCCCATAACTAAGGCTTGAGCCCAGGCCCTTCTCAACCTTGCTACGCCCCTGTACTGCAAACTAACCGAAAGGACGCACCTGAGTCTGAAATCCCCCTTGCAAATGTCACATGAAAATTTCACCAATGTGATGAAAAATTCAATCTTGCAGCTGAAAATTCATGACATTTATTGAACTTGAACTTCACTTTGAATATGCATTGCAGCTCTATTAATAATCAGTTTATTCAAAAACCTTTAAGTCCATTGATTATTTTTTGCTTGCCTAGAAAATAAGAATCTCTTTTAACCCCAACCCCAGCTTAAAAAGTTATTTTGTTTTAGTAAAATAATAATAAGTCTAAATAAATGAATGGACTTGTCACATACAATAAGGTATCCTAAAATAAGAAATCATTCAAGACAGATTTCCTAAAATAGTGGCCTCCGTAGGATTCACTGTGTCTTTCAGAAATTCGAGGGGGCACCTGAAGGCTAGGCTAACATCATTTCTAGTGTGCCTTGTGTCAGGACTTGGGCCTCATGGGTCTAAAATCGAGGTTGTGTGGGTCCCTCGACATGAACATTTGCCACATAGCCATCCTGGAAACTTGAGTTGCTATGCCACTGAAGCAGGATAAACCAGCTTCTCCTCTGGGAGCTGTTTTGTCCAGAATCCTGATTCGCCAACAGTACTCTGTCTCCCAATTGGCTAAGGGAGCCTATGCATAGTATGTTTCCTAGACCAGGATCACCCCTTAGTCCTAAATATAATACAGTGACCCAGCCTGTCAGTGCTGTACCTTGTCCATAGACCCTTGCCTGCCTCTCCTACCGACACCTGAACCCTCAGCTCTCCCGTTCTCACTCACCCTTCTGTCCTCCCCTCTCCCTGGATTGACCACCTGGCTACTGACCCACATGCTCTGACCCAGCCACTAACCTGCTGCCATGGACAGGACTATAGCTATCATTGGGATAGCAAGTGCAGCTATCCCTGGGCCTTGAGATTTGCCCCCACCCCCGCCCCCCTCCCCGGGCAGCTGCATCAGGCTGAGTGTGTTCTCAGCAGACCCCAAACCCGATGGTATTTAGGACCCCATGGAATCCCTGACCAGCCAGACTCTTCCTCAGTAGAGGCTGCAAGGAGGGAGGGAAAAGTTGCAGTCATGTGGCTTGGCTGGAGCTGCCCCAAACGGCTGGTTCTGAACTGAGACTGAGAGCTGGATCTGGGGAGCAGCCCATGGAGCAAGTGCTGGGTGGGGTGAAGGAATGCAGGGAGGGGTTCGCAGCCCCAGACTTCTCCCTCCTAGGGCCAGGCGCCATGCAGCAGGAAGTGCACCCTGCCGGAACCACCCCAAGCCTAGGTGGGGAGAGCCAACACAGAAGCCACAGCAGGAGGAGGAGGAAGATGGCAGAAGCCAGCACGCCCCTCTGTTCCGTACCTGGGAGTCAGGAGGGCAGGGGACAATGGGCGTCTTTAGACATAATGTCAACGGGTGTCTGAATGTGTGTTTTGACCTTAATATGAACACCGGTTTGGCTCTGTGTTCACTATGTGGCGCTGCTTAGACACACAGCCCAACTTGGGGCAAATTGGTATTTTCTTGCCACCCAATCTCAGCACGCCAGCGCTGCCACCTTGTTCCCCGTGTTGTACCTGCTGATACACTACATGATATCATTAGACACAACAGTGGCCACATGTTCAGCCAAAACATGCAAATTGCCCTTGTGATACAATGGTGTTAACACTGCATGTTCAACAGGTGGCCAAATTGGTGTTGGGATTGTTATGGTGCTTACACAATGACCAAACATGTGCTTACGGGGTTTGACACCCAATCTTTGTTACGTCTAAAGGTGCCCAATGTGTTGGGGGGGGTGTGGCTGGGCACATGGAGGAAGTGGGGTCAGGGGGAGGAACCGGCTGCTGAGACTCACCCACCCTGGAGAGCTCCAGGGAGGACATAGGGCTCCCGCAGCAGGGACTTCCTTGTGTTTGCAAACAAGCCCCAGACTACCAACCGGACATCAGCCTGGGTTTTATCACTATTTGTGGGAGGGGGGAAACTTTTCCCTTCCAGGGGCCACTTTAAAAATTAGTACAAACTCCAAAGAGCGCATAGAGGTTAAAGGTTGGGGGTGCTTACGCGGTGTACTCAGAAAGAGGAGGATCTAGTTCATGCATCTGTGCCACTGATCTGTTCCCTAGCCTTGTGTGCATGCCCTCATCCCTGCTCCCGTCCCCTAATTTTAGTCTTTCACTGCTGGGGGAGGCAGAAAGGGAGGACTGGGGCTTGGAACTGCATCTAGGGGCCAGATCCAAGCACTGGAAATCTGATTGTGCTCTGCAATGAGGAACAAAGCTGGGGGGGAGGGGGGAGCAGTGGTGGGGCAGGTGGGTCAGTAGCAGAGTGGGGACTGGAATGGGCCCAGGTCGAAGAAATGGAGATGGGCCCAGTCCAGTGTCACTACGTCCTTGGACATGGAGCTGAAACCTGAGAACATGGATGCTGATCTAAGCCTGGACCCAAACACCCAGTTTTCTCCACTGCCACCTTTGGGCTGAGAGCCTGACAGCTTTCTGCCTTTGAATGTAAATTAATTTAAATGTTTCTAGAGCATAATAATAATAATTAATAATAAATAATAATTATAATTAATAATAATAAAAAAGTTAATAGTTGCAATCCTGATCCCATTGAAGCCACTAGCAACATTCCCATTGGCTGTAATGGGGTAATTATTGCACCCAAAAAGTTCACATTTTCCAAAATGGTCTATGTGAACTCTAGTAGCATGAAGCTTATGAGAACTTCTCTCAGAGAGAGTTATTAGCTATGCAGCCTACGATGCTGGAATGTCTAAGAGTCCCAGTCACAAAATGGGATGAATCATGCTACTGTTCTGTGTACAGATATCCAAATTACTTCTAGGGTGTAAAGGTACTGAATTTGTGGCAAAAACTATGAGCAATTGCAATGACACTACTCAGACTGAGCATGAATAAAATTGCAACACTGGACCCAATGAGACTAAGGAGATGAATAAGAAGCACTTTTATGGGGAAGAGTCTGCAAGATTGGGCTCTGACCTAGTGGTTCATAAGACATTAGACGAGGTTTTGCTTGTCTTCTCCTGGGAGGCATTTCACACAGGCTTTTATGCACATGATTCATCCCTGTGGGCACAGGAGGATATTATTTTCACCATTGGGGAGGAGTAATTACACTTGGGGGGAAATATGGTACTATATTTGCTACCTCTTATGCCAGGGTTATCATGACAGGAGGCCAGCTGGGGAAAGCAGCATTGAGCAGTATGCATCCCCAAGTGGCTTGGTCAGATTCATTTCATTCTAGGGCTGTCCAAGCGCCTTCATGGAGCTGGGGTAGCAAGCAGCTCACTTTCCTGCATACATTAAGCTTCCAGGGTATTGCAAATGAACCAAGCTTGGGGGTTCTATAGCTCATCAAATGCATTGCTTTAGAAATTGCTGCCATTGTTGTTTAAGAGGTGATATTAATCTTGCAGCATTCACTCAAAGCAAAGATTCCCAAGACATCGCACAATGTAACATTAGCAGTGCTCTGTTACCAATATACCATCGGTGCAGCTCTGCGTCCGCACTGAGTCATCAAAGAGACTTCGTGAGAAACAAAACATGGATTTAGGGATTTCTGTTGAAAATCCATTGATCCAATATTGGCAGAGAGGGGACTAAGAGCCGGAGGAGGCTTATTATATTGATCAGGTTTCCTTAAGTTGAAGGAGTTTGGCAGCTGCTTGCCAAATGCTTTCTTCTGCTTCGCAAGCAGAGGCAGCGAATCTCATCAGGGCCAAAACCAAGTGACAGAGCTGATGCAGTGCCTCTGCATGGGGGAAGGGCTGGGGGGTGGGGGAAGTTGATCAGGTGGTGTGCAATCCAGGCATCAGGAGCTGAGACATGATGACACATGGGTAGGACTGACGGGGGTGCTAGCAGACATTGTGCTAGTTAGTTACAAGGGAAATCCATCCCATTTGAAAATGACATTATCCTGGGCACATAGCCAGTTCAACAGATGTTTATGCCGCTGCGTGCTTGCAACAACCCAGTAGTCTTTCCCCTCCCAGCTCTTTCCTGAATGAGATGGCAGGTGATTTGGTTGAGGGGGGGGGGGGGGGGGGGGATAGCTCGTCTTGCTACTGCTGGTCTGGGCAGAGTGCAACAAGCTGGTCGCAAGGGCTATACTATGGTGGGGTTGGAGGGCTGCCCAGCTCAGCTCCAGCTGTGGGTGGCTCCAGGCCTGAGCGGGTAGGAAGCAGAAGGCAGCAGCAAGTGAATGTGGCAGGGGAGCATGGAGTGAGTGGAGCACCCAGCCCCAAGCGTGGGGAGAGATTTGGCTCAGAGAATCAGTGACAAGGGGGCAGCCAGCAAACAAATGTTCCTGGGGGACTTCCAGCACAGCTGCTGCCTCTCTCTTACTGTGGAGCTGGAGTTCTTGTTTGTGCATTAAACATACATTCACCTGCTTTGTCTGTCTATACAAACACGCTTGGTGCTGTGTGCTTACTAGGCTGTGATCCCAGAACGCATTGACACAGACAGCATGGAGCTGCCACTTGCACATAGCCATGGGTTACATGTAGATAATCCCGTTGTCCATTTCTATTTATGGTCACTTGAGACACATTGGAATCTTTTGTATCAAGAGACAGCATCCAGGGAACTACTGTTGAGAGGGGGCTATGGGTATGTGGGGAGGGGGGAGTTGTAAAAAGAAGCAGCGGTATAAATGTCTGTAAAACGGATGAAAAATTGCGGATGAAAAAAAGCTTATTTTTAATCTCAGTCAGTGGGTGAAAGGATGGAAGTAAAAATTTTGATGTTGACAGTTCTGTGTTCAAAATTGCATTTCAATGAATTTTAACATTTGACCTTGGCTGTCTGTGTAATGTTGACTGTCTATTCACTTGCCACATGTTGCTAGGTACATATTTCTATTGGATGGCTGAACCCCAGATTCCAGCTATCAAGCCTTTATATACATAAGGCTTTATAAACAATATTTTGGCTCTGGAACTGAAATATCCACACCAAACGGGACATTTCAGTTCAATAAAAAAGAGTCATGAGAATGATTCAACAGTTCTAGAATTTGAGTACAAAATGTTGTCCCTGAATTTGAAATATAGATCTAGTTATTTACTTATTTTCACAAACCTATTTTAATTGCACTTGATCGGCTCCAATGAAACTGGAGAACTTTGGTTACTGTTTGAAAGAACTTTGGGCTGGGAAAGTTGGCCAGAGGAACTGCAGTTTGGATAAGTGTTGTCCTCCTGTGAATAAGTGGTTAAAAGACCTGCATTCCCCATTTGCCATTCTAAGGACAGAGGCCTCTTTTGGAAAGTGTCCTCTATTGGGAAGCACAAAAATAAATAAATAGGAGAAACATGATGAGATGCCGCCTGGAGATCCTGGGCATCATAACAAATATGTAAATCATTCAGACCTTACTTTATCTGGTGGTTTCTCATTACATGCTTGTATCCCCAAGAAGAAAAATCTATTGGGCTGCACATACTCTGGGCAGAAGAACTTATTTTTACAAAGCCGAACACTCCACTCACTCCCAGATCACTTAAGAGGCTTTTATAAAATATGAGGAGCCACTTTATTTATTTTATTTATTTATTTTATAAATTTTTACCCCGCCCCTCCTGCTACTCAGCTCTGGGTGGCTTCCATCATTAAAATACAATAATAAAATACAATAAAATCAATTTAAAAACAATCATAAATATTTTAAATATTAACAGGGCTAGAAAATAACCAAACCACAAAACAAATAGGTAGGGGACTAAAACCTCCCTACCCACCCTCCCTCCCGAAGGCCTGGGCAAACAGCCAGGTCTTACAGTTTCGCCGAAATGTTAAAAGGCTAGGGGCCAGGCGAGCTTCCTCCGGAAGGGAGTTCCACAGCCGCGGTCCCACCACCGAGAATGCCCTCTCCATCGTGGCCCCCCGCTTAACACGGGGGACCTCCAGGAAGGCACCCCCGGCAGACCGCAGGAGCCGCTCTGGGGCGCGAAGGGCGAGGCGGTCCCTAAGGTATGAGGGGCCGAGACCGTGTAGGGCTTTATAGATCATCACCAGGACCTTGAACTTGGCCCGGCACACTATCGGCAGCCAGTGCAGAGCTCGGAGCACCGGTGTAATGTGCTCCCGGCGACCCGTCCCCGTAAGAAGACGAGCCGCCGCATTCTGCACCAGCTGCAGCCTCCGAGCCAAGAACAAGGGAAGCCCCACGTAGAGCGCGTTGCAGTAGTCGAGCCTCGAGGTGACAAAGGCATGGATGAGGGAGGCCAGGTCCGGGCCAGAGACATACGGACGCAGCCTACGCACAAGATAAAGCTGGCGGAAGGCAGCCTTAGCGACTGCCTCCACCTGCCGCTCCAGACGCAGGTCTGCGTCCAATACTACCCCCAGACTCCGAACCTGCTGAGCTACAGGAGGGCGAACCCCCCCAACTAGGGGGGCCACCACCCCCTTCGCCCTCCCCACCACCATCACCTCCGTCTTATCTGGGTTGAGCTTCAGTCTGCTCAGCCGCATCCAATCCGCCACGGCCTCCAAACATTGGGATAGCAACGAGATAGCAGGGTCTGGGTCAGTAGAAAAGGAGAGGTACAGCTGAGTATCATCAGCATACTGGTGACAACGCACCCCGAACCCTCTCACGACCTCCCCCAAGGGCTGCATATAGATATTAAACAACAGCGGAGACAAGATCGATCCCTGCGGAACGCCACACGGTAAAGCGCGGGGGCACGATGTTTCCTCCCCCAGCACCACCCGTTGGCTCCTCCCCGAGAGGAATGAGCGGAACCATTCAAGAACGGTCCCGCCCAGACCCCCCAGGTCACGCAGCCGTCTCAGCAGCAGCCCATGGTCCACGGTGTCAAAAGCGGCCGAGAGATCTAGCAGGATGAGAAATGTCGAACATCCTGCGTCCATCTCCCGGCGGAGGTCGTCTACCAAGGCCACCAACGCCGTCTCGGTGCCATAGCCGGGGCGGAACCCAGATTGAAAAGGGTCAAGGAGCCCGATGTTATCCAGATGAACCTGGAGCTGGAGCGCCACTGCCCGCTCAATAACCTTCCCTAAAAAGGGAAGGTTAGAGACAGGTCGGTAGCTGGCGAGCGCGTCTACGTCCAACGATGGTTTCTTCAGCAGGGGGCGCACCACAGCCTCTTTAAGGCAAGGCGGCAACCTCCCCTGCCGAAAGGACGCATTCACTACCCTCGCCAGCACCGTCCCCAACGTCTCCCCGGAAGCTTTTATTAACCAGGACGGGCACGGATCCAGTTGACAACACGTGGCCCTCACAGACCCCAGGACATCCACCACATCGGCCGGCGTCACTTCCCGAAACTCTCCCCACAAAGATGGACCAGACGGGCCCTCCGCCCCCCCGCGCTCTTCCCCTACTGCCATCAACCCAGCGTCAAAGTCGGTCTGAATCCGAGCAATCTTGTCTGCGAAGTAGGTGACAAACTCCTCACAGCGGGCCCGGGACAAGTCCCCATCCAGGCGGAGGGAGGCCGGACTAACCAGCCCCCGCACCACCCGAAACAGCTCCGCCGGACGCGACTTCGCAGACGCTATGAGGACCGCAAGGAACTCCTTCCTCGCCGTCCTCACAGCCTCAACATAGGACCGCAAATGGGCCCTATGGAGAAGACGATCGGAGTCAGATCGAGTCCGACGCCAGCGTCGCTCTAGCCTCCTGCCTACACGCTTCATACACCGCAGCCCCTCAGTAAACCAAGGGGTCCTGCGGTGACGAGACCAAGGCAGAAGGCGTCTCGGAGCCACCCTGTCAATGGCCTCCTCCAGCAAGTTGTTCCAATGCCGGACCAGCTCATCCACAGAGTGGCCGTCCACGTCCAGGGTAAGCTCCCTCAGGACCTCCTGGAACCGCTGGGGTTCCATCAGCCTCCGAGGGCGGACCATCCTAACTGGTCCCTTCCCCTTCTGGAGGGGGCGCGCTAGAAGACCGGCCTGAAGGAGATAATGGTCCGTCCACGACAAGGGCACCGCTGTCACCTCCCCCACAACCGGACCCCCCGCCTCAAGGCCAGAGCCGAAGATCAGGTCGAGGGTATGTCCCCCCACGTGGGTCGGGCAGATCACCTCCTGGGACAAGTTCATAGTTGCCATGGCGGCCATGAACTCCCGCTCCGCCCCAACAAGGCCGGCATCGGCGTGGACGTTGAAGTCCCCCAGAACCAAAGTCCTGGGGGAGCCCAACACCACCTCCGAGGCCAGCTCCGCTAGAGCGGCAAGGGATGCCGCCGGGCATGAAGGGGCCCGGTACACCAGCAGCACCCCTAGCTTGCCCCCAGCCAAATCGATCACCACGTGCAGAGCCTCTACACCCACAATCTCCGGCACTGGATACCTCCTAACAGGCCAGTCTTCCCTAAAAACAATAGCTACGCCTCCTCCCCGGCCGCCCATGCGGGGCTGATGCTGCACGGCATACCCAGCTGGAACCAGATCCGCCAAAGTTGGACCGGCCAGATCATCCAGCCAGGTTTCTGTGATGCATGCGAGGTCCACGGCCCCATCCAAGATTAAATCATGGATAACTGGGGCCTTGTTGACAACGGACCTCGCATTCATCAGCACCAGCCCCCCACGTGCGGACACTTACCAGTGAAGACTGGAAAAATGGAGTGTATTGGGTAAGCACACACGTGCGGTCGGCACGGCGGCTCTCCCACCTGGCCTGGGGTGGGAAACCGCAGCCAACAAGGCTCATGTCGGAAAGGAGCATTGAACAAACATGCCCGCAACTGGGGAGCCATCCCGCGGCACCGCTCACATGCCCTGGATAGGGCAGGAAGGTAAACACACATGTGGGCAGGAGGCTGGCCCCACCCGTGCCCTGCTCCCCAGCGCACTGCCTCTTGCCGTGACTGACAGCCCCTATGGGGCATGGGTATGGTGGGGCAGAACAAATGTACTAGCCTCGCCTGCATTGGCCCGTGTTGGTGGTACTTAGCCTGAGCTGTAACCGCAGAGACTTTCCGAGGACACAGTCCAAGCTAGCCACCTATCTGCCCCGGGACTGTCCTAGGATAACATCTGGCGGTGCCTAAACAGATGCTGGTGGGTTCTGGGCCACCGTCACATCTGTTTTTTACTCTTCAGTGTAGGAAATTTTTAAAAAGTAAATGAATTGTAAAGATCCAGATTCTTTCCCCTCCAAAACCAGCTGAATATAAATGCTTCAGTCTCTCCTTTTTCCGGTGAGCCTGGCTTTATATATGCAGTATGTGAAAAGCTAAACTATTATAGTAAATCTATAATAATTTACTGGAGTTTAATCAATACAGTCATAACGTACCTACCAGGACAATAAAACCACTGCAACAACATGCATCTACAGAACTAAGACGGGCAATTATCACTGCTGTTGTACAGAGGCTATATAGAGTCCCTCTTTGGAGATCAGTTTTATTTACTGTTTTTTTATTTTCTAGAAAATTCCCATCTGGGCTGTGCTTTGCCACATTGATGCAGGTACAGAGTAACTCTTTGAATCACTGAGTTCACAGAGTTGCTCCAGATTTACACAAGTGTGTCAAAGAGGAGAACAGGGCCTGTTGTTTCCTCTGCAAGACTTCCATCTCTCTTGCTCCTTCTTCATGCAACTTCCCTAATCACAGTATATTTTATCTCCAACCATCCTGCCCGACACATCAGAAGTGAGACCTTTTCATTTATGGATGGTCCCAATTAATTCGTTACTTTCCCCCCCCCCCATTGATTGTACATTAATCTTGGCTGCAAGCACAAATAGCAGCATATGGATTTCTTACAGACATCAGCTTCCATAAAGAGAGGTTAAAGCATCGCAATAATGTTGTCTGGGCTGCACTCCAATCATACCTAGGTATTTTGCATAGCATTCTCATTTCCTCACTGATTCAGACATAGGGGAGCTGGAAAACAAGCCCCAAAGGAGCACACTCAAATGTATCTCATCATGTGTGAGGAATTGCAGCTAACAAGATGATGTAATATTGATTGTCTGTTAGCAAAAAGGATGGGTGTCAGCCAAAGGAATTAAGTCCATGAAGAGGAGGGGATGGGTATAGTAATGAAGACATAAATGTATGCAATACAAAGAAAAAGAAGCATTTGCCATGACCCCCAAGACCCACTGTAGTACAGTCACAGTGGTATAATGATCATTAAGGCTGTAATCTCCATTAAAAGAAGCATAAAGATCTCCCTCACTTGTTCAAGACTCTGCATTCCAGGTCTGTATTAATAAAAATTGGTTCCCCATATCATTAGCGGTTCCTGGTTTAATCATCTTTGAGTATATTGTGCTTCCAAACGATGCATTTTCAGTCAGAGCAGCAAGCCAGTCCTCTCCATTTAAAAGGTTGTTTTTTTCCAGCAGTCTCTTTTAGTGTGCGTAAGTGCTGTCATCATGGCCCATTTAGGCAAATGAGGAGAAAAGTTCAATGTATCAACACTGAGGCACTATTGTTTGCGGTGCTATTTTTCCTTTCCCTTGGATGTATTCTACTACTGCCTTAGAGAAGAGAACTATTTCGAATCAATGCCACCCCATAAGTATGTGTCAAGAGGCTTTCCAAACCAACACATCTGCTGCTGCAGTACATTTTGTTTCCCTAGTTCCATACCTGATGTATTTAAAAGAGAGAGGGAGGGAGTTTCATTTCAAAATGGATGAGGACTTGCTTGGCTTTCAAAGAAGTTATGACCAGGTGTCTACAGGCCCACTGAGAGTATTTTGGAATCTCAGAACATCCTGGGAGCTGCGGGACTCTACTTCTTCCTCACACGCCACAGCGTAAGTTTTTAAATCAACTCCTGGAAACTAGGAGTGGCCCTCCAGAGGAAACTGCAGATTTGGATCCATTATGGATTTAGAGCTGCACATTTTAGATTTAATTATGGATTCGTATTAGAGATCCATATTTCAATCAATAAAAAAATAAATAATAATAATTTAAAAAATCATTACACATACAGAACATGATCACTAGACCATTCTGCGCATGCAAAAAATGGCCACCAGACAGTCTTTGCATGCACGCCCTTTCCTAAATGGCGGCAGCAGCAGCAGCAGCAGCAGCAGCAGCACTACCATTTTGGAAAAGGGCAGCCAGTCTGCACATGTGTAAAATGGCTACTGTGCATATGCAGACTGGCTGCCCTTTCCCAAAATGGCGGTGATGCTGAGACCGCCATTTTGGAAAAGGCCATGCCTTCACAGAACAGTCCAGCAGCCATCTTGTGCATGCGCTATGATTTTTTAATTTATTTTTTTAATCATTTTTTTGTTTTTCAATAGATTTAAAATTGAACTGCAACAGGTGCGTTGCCATTGTTGCAGTTTGGTACATATTAATCCAAATCCATATTGCCCACTCTGAAACCATACTGATACTTTATTTACACAAATGTTGCTTGCAATTACTCATTTACTTAGCATATTTTATGTGTATTACACTGGTGCACCATAATCTGCACTGGCTGCCAATAGTGTTCCAAGCAATGCTGGTTGTGACCTACAAACCTTTGGCTTGGGCCCTACATGTCTAAAAGACCACTTTCCCTCTTATGTTCCATTGTGCTCCTTTAGGTCAGCTAGGGGCGCCCCCTCACAAGTTCCCTCATTGCACCAGGTCCAGATAACATGGGCATGCAGAACGTTGTTGTCAGTGGCTGCCCTACAGCATTGCAACTCCCTTCCCCTGGAGGTTCACCAAAGCCTGAGTGTTTTTCAGAGGCAGTAGAAGACCTACTTATATGGCCAGCCTTTTGGTTGGCAGAGAGAAGATTTGGGGAGTGGGGTGGGAGTGGTTTTAATTGGGATTTTATACCGTTTAATATTTTTCTTGGTTTTTATACCATTGTAATATATATGTTGTAAGGTGCTCTAAACCTGCAAGAAAGGGCAAGATACAAATTTATTAAATGTATCTATTAATTCAATTTTTATCCCACCCTTCCCTCAAAGGCTCAGGACGGCTCAAAAAAATACATACAAATATAAAAACATTTTTTTAAAACCACATGAAAACAATTTAAAACAAACCCTAAACCTCCTCCCCAACCCCTCCACCCCATTCCCCCCTCACACCCCTACCCCAAGACCATTCCTATCCCCGCCTGCCAAATGCCTTTTTGAACAGAAAAGTCTTACAATGCCTCTGGCAGATATTCAGGTCCTGACTCAAGCAAACCTCTGGGGGAAGGGAGTTCCACAGTCCTAGGGCAGCAACTGAGAACACCTTCTTGCGAGTCCTTGTAGTATGAACAAGGCTAACAGGTGGTACCCAGAGGGAGGCGCTCCTGGCAAATCGCAGGGGCCGCAACGGGGCATAGAAAGGCAGTCAGTCTTTCAGATATGTGGGGTCCAGACTATTAAGGGCTTTAAAGGTCAAAAACAACACATTGAATTGTGCCCAGAATGCTATAGGCAGCCAGTGCAGACTCCAGAGCACTGGTGTAATGTGCTCCTGGCACCGACGCCAAAAGGAGGCGAGCTGCCACATTCAAATAAAGAAAAAAAATTCTTGTCATTTTTTGTCCCCCCCCTGCCCCCAAGTTTGAGGGCCCAGTACAATAAATAGTACCTCCATCCCCACCCTTCTTGTCAGGCCTGGATATCTATGCTGTAGGTGAAAGCCACAAGAGAGGGAGAGCGTGCACTTCTGATCTTGCTTGTCTCCATCCCCATTTTGAAGCTAGCAGAGTTTCTGGCCTCTCATTTTCATTATTGCTAAAGACAATATTGATTGGTCTGAGGAAGGGGATGATTTACAACTAAATTTGTTTCATTAAATCAAAATTTGCACACATGATTCCCTAAGTGCAAGAAGGAGGAGTCTTACCTTGTCTCCAGTGAAGAAACATGAATCCAAAGTGATGGGGGACAGTCCCTCCCCGATTCTACCCAAATGGCAGAGGCTGTGCGGACCTGGTTGAAGGAAACTGAGGCCCTTTTCAAATGGGTGCAGGTGCATGGGAGGATGGGTGGGCGCCACGGTGGATGGGCGCTGCATTAGCAGCCCGTCACACGGACGCCCACCCACCTCCATGCACGGAGACACCTCCATTGTCTCCAATGCGTGGCGGATCGGTGGAGGTGGGTGGAACACCGGTGCGTGTGCACACACACACACACACACACACCAGCCGTGGCGGTCAGATGGACACTCCCCCCCCCCACACACACAGTCACACACGTGTTGGGGGGGGGAAGCATCTGTGTAAAAAGGGTCTGAAATGCCATTAGGGAGCAGAGTGGCACAGGAGACAGCTTTCTCCTTCATTTTAGCCCCCTGCAGCCTCTGTGGTGGTGGCCCATACTCAAGGAGGAGCATGTATCCATCTCCTCTTGTTTTCACTCAACCCCCACTTCTGAATGCAAGTAGGGGGGGCACATCAGAGGGAGCAGGGCAAAAGGGCTCTCATGCTGCTTTCTGACATAAGCCCCACCCGGCATGGAGTCTCGGGGTCCCTTTTTACACAGAATGCTCCTACGCATGGACACCCACCGCCATCCACGCAGGGGAGTGTCTTGTGTAAATGCGGGGATGCAGGCTCCCACGATGCACACATCTCCAACCACACACCCCACACACCCACCCACCCACGCATGGAGCAATTGGCAAAAACACCGGTTGCTCCATGTATAGGGGATGGGTGTGCGTCCGTGTACACCCGCACCCACGTGCCGTCCTTGTAGGCGATGCTCCACCCGCTGCCCACAGACCCGACTCCCCTCACCCCCACCCCTCCGCCTGTTTAAAAAGGGCCTGGGTGAAAACCTGGAGAGGTAGCAAACCTAGTTCGGAGTTGCTGAGCACTTCACAAGGCAACATCAAAGTAAGCAGTTGCACAGAGCCCCACATATTTGCTCCCCGCTCCCAGCTGGTCGTGCTGAGGTGTGTACAGCACACTACTAGGAAACCATGCAGGCCACAGGCCAGTGGGAGGGCTCCAGATCCTCATCAGTGCCATGGCTCACAGTATGCATTACAGAGCAACACCTACACCAAATATTGTCATGCGCTGAGTCATGGCCTACAAGTGTGTATTATAAGGTGGCCGGATACAGATCTGCAAATTTTAGAGGACACTTATGAGAAATGCAGGTTGCAGGGCTGCATTGGAGCCAATGCAACCCTGCAACCTGCATTTCCCATAAGTCAGGCAGCTTTGAACTTCAACCCCAATCCCACTGACGCCGATTTGCCAGGAGGGAACTGCAGTCTCCAAAAACATTCCTACTTGGGGTCTCCTCCAATGTGCTAGTACCACCCTGTCTCTGTCACACATACTTCGGGTGCAGGCGGAATCAGATCCATGGATTCGAAGATACAATCGTTGCTGTACGTGTGTGCACGTCCCCTTGCAAATCCTGGGTTCATTAATCTTCTATGCCTGAGGCAAAGCCCAGCTCTTGTAACAGCGGTGTGCGAGGGAGTTGAGCTGATATGTTGTTGGGCAGAAACAAGGGGTGTTTGACTTGGGGTTATTAATATCAGTGTTGTTTGGCAAGCTTGCAGAAATGCTGGAGAACTGGCATTTTGACAAGCCTGCTAACAACCTTGCAGTGTGTATTGAATACTGTTGTTTAAATGGTAGCGAAGGGTTTAGGGTGAAAGAATGTCACTAAAAGCATCTAAATAAATAAACAGGCACCAAATTTGTACTGAGCAGGTAGAAAAAGGCAAGAGGAATTGACAAAGGAAAGTACAGAATAGGGTTTGGCAATATGCAACTGAAAGAAACAGTTCTTGAAACTGGGATTGTTAAAGGCAGGAATTCAGTATCAGCAGGGTTCTCTACAGGGAGGTTTGATTGTACTTTTACAGGTTAAAGCTGTAGAGACCAATGTTGCAACCATTTCACACCTCAAACTCTCATTCAACTCTGGCCCTGAACTGATTAAACTACTTCCTAAAACTGATGTTTTCAGATCAAATTGTTATTATTTCTATAGCGTTTTCAGTGTTCAAAGTGCTTTACAAGACTTCTCTAGTTCACCCTCACAACTACCCTGTGAGAGGTAGGCCATTGCTATTCCCATTTTACAGATTAGGAACCAAGGTTGAGAAATAGGCTATTTTTACACGGATGTCACCCACCCACGAACAGCCATAAACACCCATCGGATGGGTGTGAGAGTGCCCATGTAAACATCCACGAGTGGGTGGGTGCGCGTTCACAACCCACCCACCAACACCCACGGAGCAGCCGGGAAGGAGTCAGCATGCTCCGTGGGTGGAGATGGGTGGAGATGGATGTTCAACACCCGCCCTTCTGTGTAAAAACCAAAACACCCACGGGAACGGGTCCACCGAGATCACAAGAGATGGCTAGAGAGGCCCCGCAGGGGCCCCCACGCAGACACACACACCCAGGGAGATGCCGAGCGCCCACCCAGGAACCCTTAAAAGGAATCCAAAACAGGACATGGGTGTGCCGGCTCCCAATATGTCTGGAAGGAAAACCGCCAACAAAACAAAGGGAGCCAGCACCTCGACTCAAGCAGGACAGTAAGCAGAGAGACCCCGGGATGCCCAGAGGAGGGGGCCAGCCCCATGGGCCGGGGGGGGGAGGAGTGGGAAGGGTCCTGCTAAACACAGCACACGCATCCCGGAACAGGGCCAAGGACAGACCACTTCGCCCATGCCGACTGCAGCCCTTGAGACCACCACAGTCACAGGGCACGGGGAAGGGAGTGCGCGTGACAGTGAGGTATGTGTGAGGGGACCCCAAGAACCTGGGGGGGGCCGCATGCCAACAGAGGAAAACAACCCAAGGGAGCACAGGGCGGGCAGCTGAGAGCTAACGGTTACCACCCCCAACCCCAGGACAGCACCCAGACACAGGAGAAATGCACCACTGGGGAGATGGCTGAGGAGACCTCCATGACAGCCAAGTAAGGTGCCTGTGTCCCCGGGGGGGGGATTGGGGAGGGATCCCCCCACAAGGGAGCACAGGGGCTGTGGGGCAGATGCTAACCCCCCCCCGCAATACCCCCAACAGGAAATGACCAGCTCCGCTGCCACCACAGCTGCCGGGCAGGCCCCAAGCCGCCAAGCTGGTAGGCCCCCCACAAGTGGTACCCAAAAGGGGGAGGGTCTACCAGCTTCATACGCATGTGGGGGGCCGAAAAGGTCCAGCATGATCTGGTGTGCAGCTACAAGACCAAACAGGTCTATGAAGCCATCGCCCAGGAGATGCAAGGCAGGGGTACAATAGGGATGTCACCCAGTGCATGCAGCAGGCAAAGGACTTGAGGTCTGGATATAAACATATCAAGGGCAGCAATCTCAAGTCCAGCAGTGCCATGCAGACAATGGAGTTCCAGGAGGCGGCTGATCACCCTTCCCCTCTCACCTGGACACCCCCCAGCGGCTTGAAAAGCAACATGCTGGCAGCCACGGGGCCATCGGTCGTGAGCCAAAGGGCCGCGGCCAAAGGGTGCAGCCCTTTGGGGCCCTTCGGGGCCAGTCGGGGGTTGAGGGGTCTGATTTTTGTGATCAGGTGGGAGGGAGTTGTTGGGGTATGTCTCTTATTAAAGGAGAGGCTGCCTGGGGAANTTCCCCTCCCACCTGGACATACCCCCAGCAGCTTGAAAAGCAACGCGCTGGTGGCCGTGGGGCTGTCGTCCACAAGCCAAAGGGCCGCCGCCAAAGGGTGTGGCCCTTCGGGCCAGTCGGGGGTTGAGGGGTCTGATTTTTGTGATCAGGTGGGAGGGAGTTGTTGGGGTATGTCTCTTATTAAAGGAGAGGCTGCCTGGGGAATTGTTGAATTGCAAATGTTTGATTATTTAATATTGTTCAGGGGGTCTGACTTGGCCGGTTATGGGGCCAAGGTGGGCTTTTTTGACAGGGTTGTATTATGGAGGGGGTGGGTACTTTATTGATGAGGAAGTGGAGGCAGCTGACTCCCCCCGGTGAGAGAAGGGTGGAGGCAGCTGATGGCAGCAGTGTATAGATTGGCTGAGTGATGGGACCATCCGCCTGGTGTGTAGGCATTGGTCAAAGGAGGTATTAGTTGGGTGGGTTTGTTTCTGATACGTATGGTTATGATATTGCTTATGCTGGGTCCCCTGCGTGGGAGAGAAATCCCAGTAATTGTATTTATGATGCTGTGAGCTGCCTCGAGTCTTCGGAGAGAGTGCAGGATATAAATTAAAATGTTATGTTATGTTATGTAGGAGCTGGACTGGTTCCTCTGCATGGACGGGGATATAGTTGCCTCCTGCTTACATGGCATCGCATTCGCCAGGGGCAGGCGGAGGGCGCTCACAACACCTCCCCTGTCCGACCCCTCAGAGCAGGGGGAGGCCGCTGCCCCTGGCGAGGCAAGCCAGGATGTGGGAGGGGACAGCCCCATCACACAGGGGGAGAAGGCACCCCAGGAGCCCACTCAACCAAATATTGCCCTCCGCATGCGACCACAAAACCTACAGGGCACCGGGTCGTGGGGAAGGGGGGCGCACGCAGAGTGGACAGAGACCCGGGACGCCTCCCGGGAAGTGGAGGAATGCAACCAGGGCCCAGGGGGGGATGGACCCGGAGGGAAGGGGGGGGACCGGCCCCGGCCACAGTGACCGGAGCTGAAACCGGGCACCAGGGGTTGACCGATGGATCCACATTCCTATTACAGCTCAAGCTGCCCTGGAGGTTCACGAGGTGGAGGTCATGGAGGAGGAGGTGGTCGAGGAGGAACCAGAGGCACCAGAGAGCCGGGTGCCAGGACAATGATGGTAGGCACACAAGGGATGGGTCCCGGCCAGTACTGGGGTGATGGACTAACAGATCGGCCACAGGGGCAGCCATGCGTGATAGGGATGGCCGGTGACCATCACTGGTGGGTTACTGAGCCACATGGGTTAACAGTCCCTGAGGGGTATGCAGAGGGGCGGGTCGCAAGTGGGGTGGGACCAAGTGACAGGCCCCTAGGAGGGGTTGTAACAACACAGTCCTGGGTGAATGCACCGCCTGATGGGGCTAGCTCACTCTGCTACCGGACAGAGGGGACATGTTCCCTGGGACCCCGCCCAACCAGTAACATATGCCATAGGGACAGACAAGGAGGAGGGGCGGGCACCCCCCGGGGCAACAGGGATGCACGGCTAATGGCACCGAGTATGGAGCCAGAAGGCCTCGAATCCCAACCTGTTACCATCCTTCCCACAGATGAGCACCCCAGACCGGTGAGGGGAGCTGCCACCGGCAGCACCAAGAGGAATCGGGAGATGCAGGCCCAGAACAGGCAGAGGAGAGAGGACCTCGGCAGGGAACTGCTGGAGGAAACCAGAAGGTTAGCCAAGGTGCACGCGGAGGAGCTCGCCTGCACAAGGGAGATCCAAAGAGGGGAGGGGGAGAGGGACCAGGACATATTGGCAGCCATGCTAACCCGGTCCCGCACCAAGCAGCTGTGGGACAGGCGCCAGACTGCCACCCTCCACCATGAGATGTGGCTCGACAGAGCCGAGAGGGCGAGGGGACATGTCGCGCTGGAGGGGACCTCTGCATGGGCCCTTGACCTCATTGGGGAGGCAGTGGGGCTCCTGTGGAGACAACCCCAGCGGGATGCACCCCCTCAAGGCCCAGGTGGAGGAATGGCAGCCGAGTACCACCGGGGTGCCTCACTTCAGCCAACCCTGGTTTCCCCAGCAGCACCCCTTCACTGGTCTCATTGACCGGGTCCCTCTCCCCCATATAGCCCCACAACAACAGCCCATGGGGCTTCCCTTTCAGGCCACACCCCTCCAGTTCTTCCACAGCTGCCTCCAAGAACCCCCTCCGGGAACCATGGTCTCCCCCACTCAACCTGGAACCTCCAGGCAACCAACTGCCCATGCCGGCTTCCCCACCAGCTCCAGTAAGCCGGACCACTGGGCCGTCAGGAAAGAGGGGGAGAGGGGAAGGCATCACTAACAGAAGAGGGATGGGTGGAGGGGATGCTGTGCGGGGAGCTATGGGAACACCTGAGTGCCACGGAAAAGGCTGTGGTGCCGGGGTAACAGTGCAAGGCAGGGTGTAACACTGACCTTATGTTCCATCACCGCAGGGTCCAGCACCCCAGCCCAGTGTGGAGCGGCCTGTGGACAATGGAGAGCCCAGTCCGTCTGCCCACCACTCCCAAAGGACAGTGGCTGCAAGGTCCCACAGGGGAGCGAGCCCCAGTGATGCATTGAAGTGGGCACGGGGAAGGCCCCACAAACCGTGACCTCCCCCCTTGTACAGAGCCCCAAATAAACTAGATTGTACATTACCACTCTGTTGTTCGGTGTGTCAGTGGGGGCACCATGGTGCACAGGGGTCGCTCCACATGCAGACGGGGACAGGACATGCACAATACAGATGCCGGAACCATACGTCACCAGCCTACAGACAGCCGGGTGACCAACAGCATAGCTCCCATGGCAGGGTACAGGTCTGTACAGGTACCTCAGTGGAGTACGGCCATGCCACCGGACAGCTGGTGAAGGGCCGAGGCCTGGTGCGGTTCACTTGCCATGGCTAGAAGGCAGTGGGTGACCCAGTGGCGCGGGGCACAGGACTCACAGAACTGGGTAACCCCTACAACCCAAACACCAGGCCAGAAGTGGATGAGGGAACAGACATAGCAGACTTTATTGTTACCCGTTACACGGTTCTGTGAAGGGTGGGGGCTGTCAACATGACTACTCAGTTGCCTGCCATCTGGGCGACAATGCGCCTACACAGAGCATCTCAGTTCTCCTCCGATATGCGCCATAACGCACCTCCCTGGACGTGTTGGTAGAGGGGCACGGGACCCTCTCTCTGCACTGGCTGGGGGTAGTCAAGGGCATCTCCGCTGGTCTCACAGATATTGTGCAGGATGCAGGCAGCGAGTACAAGGAGGGGGGTATGCTGCAGATCGAACAGCGCCCCTTGAGCAGCCCGAATGCCCACTCCACCACACTCCAAGCCAACGAGAGGCATTAATTGAAGAGGCGGTGGTCTGCTGTGTGCACCACAGGATAGGCCCTCATGAGCCACGGGCTCAGCGGGTAGGTGGGGTCCCCTATCACCACTGGGGCCAAGAAGACCCCCTCAGTGACCTGGTACAGGTTGGGGGCTATCTCCCTGTCAAACATGCGTTCATAGAAGGGGGAGGCCCACAGTATGCGAGCCTCATGGGTCCTCCCTGAGTGGCCAGTGTAGACATCAGTGAACAAGGCCCTGTGATCCACTACGGCCTGGAGATTGATGGAGAAGGTCTGCTTCCAATTCAGGTAGTCTGTTTTGGCATGGGGGGGGCAGATAATAGGTATGTGGGTGCTGTCTATTGCCCCTATGCAATGGGGGAAGCCCAATTCCTCAAAGCCGTGAATAACGACCTCGGGATCCCGGAGCCGTAAGACCCGCTCGAGCAGTAGCTCCACCAGCGGGTCGCACACGTTGTGGAGTACTCTGTTAACGGTCGTGATCCCCACCCCGAACTGTTCCCCAATACTCCGACAAGAATCAGGGGTGGCCAGTCTCCACATGGCCATGGCCAAGCACATCCCTGGCGGCAGCGGATACCGCATGTTGGTCTCGCGCCTCCGAAGATGTGGATTCAGGAGCTCCCTGAGCTGGGCCAACAGGGAGCGGTTCATGCGGAAGTGGTCTGTCCATTCACCGTCCGTCCAGGTGGACAGCATGTTCTCCCACCATTCATTGGTGCGAGAGCACATCTAGTTCAGCCTCCACGTTGGGACAGTGACACGGCGCCTGTAGACATTCAGCAGCCCCTGGGACAGGACCAGGTGCATGTCCTGGGACACCACTGTTCCGAACATGGACTGTCGGCGGACAGCTACCCTCCATGCCCACTGCAACGATGCAGCTCGGCGCATGTTGGCCGCCCTCCAGCACCGGACGTCATGGTTGTAGAAGCAGTGGCCTGGCAGGAGTAGCTCGGCCCATTGATCAAACAACAGCACCAGCATCATGAAGCAGGAGGACAGGACCGTTAACAGGATGGCCCGCTCCTCAGGGGGCTCATCAACATGCAGAATGGTACCAACATGCACACTCAGGGGGAACCAACCACCGGTATCAGCGCTGGATAACCTAGCAGCTACCCGCCTAGCCATTACATGGCCGGTGGACCCGACCCAGGCCCGCGCAGCTGTGACTGTATCCCCTTTGACCACCCGGCCTGTCAACGGCCTCAGCACCTAGCTATCACCCCCCTGCAATCCCTTCCTCCAGGCCCCAAGCCCTGTGCGCCATGAATACCCATACCGTGCCTCCCACGTCCCCTGCAACCCCAAGCCTGTCCCAGGGTACCAGGGACAGATGCATGGGGCAACCTGCTGTGCCCACCTGCCTACTCGCGCCTCAGCACCTACACCATGTTCTGGACACCAACACCACCTTTCTATTGCTAGGTTAAATCACTATCGCCTCTCATTCACCACGCTCACACCACCTCTCCCTCTACACCCCATGCCCGACCACAGCAACTGGCACACATATGTGGCAGCACGTGCTGTGTGCCCTGCAACTGGTGCAGTACCGTGGGTGTGTTCTGCACACCTGATGGGGATCCCCCCTCGCTGGCCCTCCAGCACGTCCCCCCCCTTCACAGACTGCCTGGCACCCATGGGGCTAGAGGCACTCCGAGGCTCCTCTATGGCCCTGGGGCCACCCCACCCCGTGTCCCTGCCATGACCCTGTGTGATCCCTGGCCAGGACGCATCTGCACCAGCCTTGCTTCAGTCACATCACTTGAAAGCCACGGCACTGTGCAGCTGTGTTCCATCAAAATATGCTGCTTGGAGGGGCTCGTTATCTCCCTGCTAGAGGCAGCCATGGCTGCGGTGCTGATCTATCATCACTAATCTTGGAATGCACCCACCAGGTGCATGGGGCAGGGATTCTCAGGGCCTTGCTGGCGTCCCACTATCAGCTGTGTACAGCCACAGCCCGGCTAGCGCTGCACAGCGTCTCACACAGCCGCTCTCGGTAGGATCCCAGTGCAAGCTGCTGTGCAGCCCTTGGAACGGCCATGGCAGGGTGCAGAACAGGGTACAGTGGTTGCCACATGCCAACATGCTTTTGGGAACGCTGTGGTGGGGCCACGATGTCCAGCTGCTGATGGGCGACACCCTGTCAGTGGCAGATGGCTTCAATCTCCTGTCACGGTACATGTGGGTGATGGGTCATCCATTGAGGGGTCCAGCTTGAGGGGTGGGGAGCTTGGCTTTACCCTCCTTCAACAACTTCTGTGGGACCAAGCAGCCGCTGTTGCAGTGCCCTGGACCACACCGGAGATCATGGCTGTTCGCCTGGTCTCTGCATGTCCAGAGTATGGACTGGCCATCTAGGCCAGGGGTCCCCATGTTGCTACTGACTACACCGGCATCCTACTGTGTGCTTGTGGCATCTCCCGTCCGCAATTGGACTGTCAAGCACTTCTTGGAGAGCTGGGCCTGCTACCCGCTGGTTGGAGGACCCCTGCTGACCGGGACCTCTACAGCATGTGAACTTGGCACCCTCCAATCGGTGATGAACCTACGAGCTGTGAAGGCTGCTGCTGCCGCCATGGGGAACCACCTCCTGCCCCGTTTCATGGTAGATGCACATATGCATTCCTGGGGATACCACAGCGGCCTCTTTACCTGGGAGGGGCTTCTCCCAGGGCAACAGTTCCAGGGGCATCCTCAGGCCTCTCCATGAGCAGGGCATCCCAAACGGTCCCTCCATCACATTGCCATTGCCGTGCCTGTGTTGTGGGCCGCCTCAACCATTCGCCCCCTGCTCTGACCCACAGTACCATGTAACCCAGGGGTAGGCTGGCCTGTCAGCCGGACCCCATCGCTGCTTCTCTTCGGTCCGGCCCCCATCACCCTGTAATGTTACTGAGTGCCTCCTTCCCTCTTGGAGTGACTGCGATGGTGCACCTGTGTGCTGCTTGTAGGAAATGGACACAAGCCCCGGATCGCCCTGTCGCCAGCCTCTGTTTGGCCGTTCCCCCCCGCCCCTTTCACCCCATCATGAATAAAGTCTGTGCCTTTGCCCGTAATACCTTGGGTTCATTCGTGTCCTTGTGCGACGTCAGTCACCCCTCCTCTGGCTGCTGCCCTGTCGTTGTGTGTTGGTTACTGTGATGAAGGTCACTGGTGTCCCTGCTCGGGATGACTGGGGCTGTCGGGTGGTATACAGTGGTGCATGCTGGATTCCCGTGTGGGCTCCCAGATGGATCGTGGGTTTGCCCCGGTGGGTGGTGTGGGCCCACCGCGTCCCATTGTGAGCCCTGTCCTTCATTTACCGGTGGCTGCCTGGTGTCCTTCTTCCATGTGCGGGCACCCTTCCTTTGGCCTACCCCCTGATTTTCCCTGTGGAGGTGTGTTATACCGCCTGGCTGGATTGGCTGGGTGGTCATGGCATGCATGTGCAACATGTGTGCTGGTGATGTCCCATGGCAGAGCTTTCTGTTGTACCCCCAGCACGTGGGGGGGGGAGGGGGGAGGCTGTGGTCCCCAACCCCTCCCTATTTATTTATTTATTTCGTTATATTTATATGCCGCCCTCCCCATGTCTACGGCATCTCGGGGCAACTTCCAACATAATATAAAACAATTAAATATTAAAAAACCCTATAATATCATAATTAAAACAAATTTAAAACACCCCCCACAAAAATTAACCCACCCCCCACCCTCACCTCTGAAGGCCTGGGTGTACAGATACATCGAAAGACCAACAGACCTGGGGCCAGGTGAGCCTCCTCCAGAAGGGAGTTCCACAACCGCGGCCCGGTCACCGAGAACGCCGAAGGGATCGCTCTGAGGCGTGGAGGGCGAGGCGGTCCCCGAGATATGAGGGGCCCAGACTGTGTAGGGCTTTGTAAATCAATACTAACACCTTGAATCTGGCTCGGTACTCTATAGGCAGCCAGTGCAGAGTGCGGAGCACTGGTGTTATGTGCTCCCGCTGCCCTGTCCACGTCAGAAGGTGGGCTGCCCTAGCGGCTGGTATTGCCCTGGGGACCTTTGCACTCATGTTCTCACCTGTCTGTCAGGGAATACCCATTGGTTGGGCACCCCACCTGGGCTGCCCCACCTTCCACCGCTCCTGGTGCCCCCTGTTGATTCCCACCATTTGCACTCGAGGCGATGGATGGGTGACAGGTGGGACAGGCAGCTGACCATGAGTGTGGGCAGCATACGGGCCTGGTGTTGGCCACCCATATTTCCCCTTGGTGTGAGCAGGTGGGGTGCTGGCTTGGGTGTCCCTGCCCACTGGGTTGTGCTTGCTGTGTGGTTCCAACCCCTGCTGACCCGCACCCTTTCCATGCACCCTCTCCCCTTCTCCCTCTCCCTTCTAGCTACTCTGGTTTTCTTCCTGGCCATTCTCTGCCTGGCACAGATGGCCGGGCAGCTGCAGCATGCGGCCTCAGATCTCTGCGCTGGGGCCCGCCTGTATGAGGAGATCAGTGAGTGTGCTGCGTGTGTGCAGGGCCCTCTCCCCGGGTGTCTGGTCGGGGTTCCACATTGTTGGGGCCCTTGTACCGTCCTGATGGCCCCTTCTCTCTATCCCTTAGTGCAGGTGATGATTGCAGAGCGGAAAAGGGAGCAGGAGGAGATTGTGCTGCTGCTGCACCTCCTGGAGCGGGTGCACTGCCTGGACTGCACCCAGGTGGCTCATTGAAGCCGGGTACAGGGCCGGCATCCCTACTGAGGCTGGGGCCCCGCCCCATGGACCCGTTGTCTGTGCTGCCTCCCCATTTCCCTTGGACCTTTTCCGTGTTCCACACCCTTCCCCCTTGTAATAAAGTTGCTTTTCTCCCTTCTCCAGTTGTGTGTCATGGTCCTCCATGCGGGCGCCTCATGGTGGTTGTGGCACTGTTGACTGGCAGGGACTGGTTATTCTGCGCGCCCCCCCCTCCCATCCCGGCATATGTGCAGCTGCTCTGCCGTGTCCTATGGGTGTCCCCCTGGTTTCCCTGGCCTGGGGTGTTTGTGGCCAGTCAGCCACCTGCTGTGGTTCCCTTCTGTCCCCCACCAGCCCGATCTCAATCCACACCATTCCCTCTGGTCCCTTAGGCCGGGGGTCCATCCCCTTGGCTGCTGTCCTGGTGCCCTGCCTCTCCCTGCGTTTGCAATGCTTCCCCCCTCCCCACCATCGGCCACACGGATCCCTTGTTGGTCTGGGGATGCCTGCTGCAGGTTTGCTGCCAGTTGGTGTGGACTGTGGTCTAGGTCTCTCCCCCCTGCCATTTCCTGCCAGCCTGGCTTTGCTTGTGGGCTTCCAGTGCTGCCAGCATGCCTGCATGTGTCTGGTTCCCAGCTCCTTGTCCGGGGGCCTTGGCATTGTGTGTGCGGGGCCTCTGCCGGTGTGTGCGTGCGTGTGTGTTGGGGTCCCCTGCTGCATCGGGCCTCTGCCTCCCTCCCCTGTGCCCCTTCCGACGCTGCTTCCCCGCTGGGGGCCTCCTGCTTCCCTGGCCTTGTAGCCCTTCCCTGTGTGCAGGGGCGGATTGGCCATTGAATGCACCGGGAGGATTCCCGGTGGGCCGGGGCCGGGCTGGGGGCCGGTCATGCTGTCTTTTTAAAAATTATTCTTAACAAACAAACCCCAAAAATTGTTGGTCCTGACCCCTGTAGGGTTGGGTTGTGTTGGAGGGGAGGGGGAGGGCTTACCTGACTCTCCCTC
>QEPC01000055.1:840623-920177 GCA_003113815.1 Sphenodon punctatus | reverse complement strand
CGCCCCCAAGCCACGCCCCCTTAGCCCATTTCCGGCACGCCGGCGGCTTTGCCGCCGGCACAGGGCCACTAACACTATATTTTCCCGGGCCACTTTGATTTCCCAATCCGCCCCTGCCTGTGTGGTTGTGTTCGCGGTTGTGTGTGGGCGGTTTCTGGTTGGGGGGGGTCCGTGGCGCCCGGCTGTCTGGCCCTGTCACGGAGCTGGCTGGGGTCTGCTACTGTGTGTCTCCTGTCATCCCTGCTCCCTCCTACCCCGCCCACACAGGGTCTGGTGGTTCATGGGCGGGGCTGCGTCCCGCAGCTTCATTTGCCCTCAGTCGGCCATGTTGTGCTGTTGCTGTGCTGGACGGGACTTCCCTGTTGTTCAGTGTCTCGCTTGTCCATGTAACTGTCATGGGTGTTTGCTCGGTGTTTCCCGGGGTGGGTATTTGGCCACTGGGTGTGTGCCGGCCCCTCCCCTTCCGTCCCACAACCCCCCGTGGCGCCGTCCGTGTAAACGCCACCCGGCTCAGCGCCACCAGGTGTTCGCCGGGTGTGCTCACCCACCTATCTCCACCCACCAGGCCTGCCGTGGCATCTATGTAAAAAAGGCCATAGTGATTTGCCCAATGCCACCTAGGCGTTCCTGGCTAAAATTAACTACTAGTCTCCCAGGTAAACACTATTAGCCACTAGACTACACTGGCTCTCTCTCTCTCTCTCTCTCGCCTGCCTAACTGTCATCTCTCTCTTGCAACCCCATCACAGTACCCTTTGTAAGCACCCTTTGTAATTATTATTTAATGCTGTATTTACGTAATTCCCAGAGACCTCAATAAGGATGTGGATCCCATTGTTTTAGGTGCTGTATAGATACAGAGAAAGACAGAGATTCTGTTCCAAATGAGCTTGGAGTCTTAAAAATCAAGTGACTTCAATGCAAAGGAGTTACAGTAAAATATGTAATCAGTTTTTATAGACAAGAGAGAGCAGCGGCACAACTGAAAGCCCATTAAACTCAATGGAAAATATATAGTGCATACCATGTGGTTTGCATTTAAAGAAAAACAAACAAACAAAAAATGAATAAAACCCACCTCAGCTATAACTGATTGCCCCTTAAGCAATCTTCTTCCTTATCCACCACCAGGGAGTAGCAGGGGTTCATTAGTGTGTGTTCTGTACCCCTGTGTTAAAAAGGCTCATTTTCTGAGTGGTTGTCCTTGGATATTGATAACCAGGATAAAAACTAAGAAATGTTGCCAAGGAAACATTGCTGGGCCAGTTGGCAGCCTCCTTTGTTTAACATGCTTACACGTGAGCAACAATTTATTATTTAAAATTAAATGAATGCTAGCATATGCACACAATGTTTTGAACATGTTACCTTCTCAGAGCACGCTCTGTTCAAACCAGCACCTGTCATATATTACATATTGTTATATTCTAGTTAATCAAATGGTTACAAACCCCCCACCCCCATTCATCGTGTCAGGATTCAGAGGCAGAGCTTTCCTCTGGAAAGAGAAGCTAAGTAAGGTGTCTGTCCTAGACACCTTATTTGTCTCACCCAGGGAATATTTAAAATGTTTCCTGTCAGAAAATTCACAAAGGAAAAAGAAGCCTACTTGTTCACATTTCTGATGCAGAGACATGAAGGGCAGTCCTGAAATTGCTCAGTAAGATGCATGCTTTCAAATGAGAGTGAATTCAGGGGTCATGAAAGCAAAGGGACTAATAACAGTATTGACTTCAGTCAGTCCTAGTGCAGAAAGGTGCTGCACCAGCTTCCCTCACCCAGTGCTCATTACACACCTCAGTATTGATCACATATGCCTCTGCTATTACCACCTACAGCTCTATTCTCTACACTGCTCAGACCTTCCTGTGAAATGCTCATTGCCCTCAGCTCCCACTGATTTTAGTGCGAGTTGAAGCAACTCAGAACCTCAGAGAAGTAAATATTATGCCCTTAAAGCAAGCTGTGCCGTTTCGATGTGGGATGCACACAACTAGGGACTCGGACCAAGTCATACATCACATTTTCATCTGATCAGAACTGGGAATTGAACCGAGGTGCCTTGTCCATTGCGGCCAGTGGGACTCAACCCTAGTAGAAAATCTTTCCACACGGACAAACTCTCCTGCAGGCGCTGCTGCAGATTCCTTGTTGTGAGCTAGATCCAAAAGCTTGGCATGGGCTGGATCCAAGCTAGCACTGGACTGATTAGGGCAGCTGTGAATCAGTGGAGCTCCCAAGCAGCAGCAGCACCTGCTCATTAGAGAGAGGAAGCAGGTCTGGTTTTCTTTAGGGGAGGAGGGGGAATGGTATGGAGGGGGCAGGGATGAATGTGTGTGCATGTGGGGATGTGCACATGTGTCTGCATTTGGGGATATGGGGGAAGTGTGTGTGCGTGAGGAGGTATGCATGTGGAGGATTCATAGGGGGGAGCTTGAAAGCATATATTGCCCCCCCCCTCACCTCAGCCCCAACAAACCTTTTAGGCACCATCTCCTAAAACTAATAAACAAGGTGTGGAACTAATAAACAAGGAGCAGTTATTTACCCTCTCAGCTAGTACTAGAACTAGGGGGACACTCCATGAAACTCATGGGTGGCAAGTTTAAAACAAATAAAATATTTTTTCACTCAGCGTATAATTGGGTTGTGGAATCTACTGCCAGAGGCTGTGGTAAGGACCAGAACTATGGCTGAGTTTAAAAGAGGTTTGGACACGTTTCTGGAAGACAGGTCCATTAGCAGTTATTAGCCAGACAGGATCAGGGAACATGACGGGAGCTGGGGGAAAACAACGGGGAATGGATCCCCCATTGTGACCTGTTGGGTGCTTCTCCCAAGCCACCGTGATTGGCCACTGTCAGAGATGGGATGCTGGGCTAGCTGGACCATTGGTCTGACCCAGTATGGCACTTCTTATATTCTTATCTGGCACTGGAAGTAAATGCAGGTTATCAGTGGTAAAAACAGATATGTACTAGTCTGGATCATTTCCCTCTCTCTTGATTTCCTCCCCGAGTTTCACACATGGAAGGAGTTCTCAACATGTGTGTGTTGGGGAGCGGGGTGGGGAGCAGTCACTTTTGTGGCCTTGTTCCCACCCCTGCCAAATCCGCTCAGGAAAGTATGAGACCTGATGGGTGTGAAAGGACATGGGGGTTATATAAACCCATGTCTCGCTCCACAGACTTCAGTTATAACACATGATACAGGCTGATGCCGGGGCTGCTTTTACATGTTCAGAGTTAATTCAAAGTAGCTGTAAATCCTGATTTGTTAAATTGTTATTCCAGAGTAGCTGTTTATGTGCTCATTGTAAATCAGGAATTAAGCACTAATCCGGATTTGCAGTGGGAAAGGTAATTCCAATGTAAGAGTCACAAGGAGGACTGCATCAATCCAATGGTGCAGCGCAGTTGAATTTCAGCACCTTGGGGAACTCCAGCTGAGAGGAGAATATCTCTGCTAGAGCATTGGTCCTGTCATTAATTGTCTGGGATGTAAATTCCCAGAGGGGAGTCTGTATTTGTGTTGAGGAAGTTGAGACAACAGGGCCAGGGCCAGGGCCAGGCTTCCCACAAGGTGATCTGGGGCAGCCACCCTGGGCCCCACTCTTTCTGAGGGCCCTGCAGTGGCCTCTGTTTTCACCAGGACAGGTTGTGGGGACACCACTCCTTCTCAGCGGCGCCCCAAACATGACCACCTTCAGGGCAGAGGTTGCCCCCAAAGGGGAGGAGCCACCAGGGGCCCCGCATTTTATCTTGGCCCTGGGCCCTGCAAATCCTAAGGCTGGCCCTGAGCAGGGCACTTCAAAAGGGAACTGGTTTTTGCTACATGAACAGTGCAGTTGAATTTCAGAGCCTTCTTCTGCTCTGACAACGGATTGGTGGGGATGCCAATGCCCTTGGAGATAGTGGACATGTCATCTGTCCCCTCCATTTCCAGCTGCCCCCCCTTCCCTGCCCCCGGATAATTTGAGGGTTTGGTAAGAGACCCTAAAGAGAGAGGCAGTAGCCCCTAGTCCTGGGTGCCTCTACTGGCTGCTGTGTGGGCAGCTGTGAGCCCTTCTCCTCCCAACGTCCTTGCTGTGCCACTTGCTGTCATGGGTTCTGTGATGGGTCCTGAGAGCAAACCAAACATGTGTCGGGTCTGTAGAGTCAAATATTAGATATTCCTAAGCACAAATAAGAATGACATGTGTGTCATAATAATGTTATATGTGGGTAACCACAGACATGTGACCCTATTACCATTTCTTGCACTCCAGGTCACAAAAGGATGTCAGGGCACTGGAGCCAGAGAGTTACCAGGGTGGGACAAAGTAGGGCTGCATTCCCATCTGCGGCAGTGGTGGCAGCAGAGGGAGGGGCGAGGGGAGACGCGGCAGCGCGGAGGAGCCGGCTGACAGGAAAAGAGCCGGTGCAAACGGGGATCTGCCTCGGCTCCGCTCGTGCATGTCAGGACGCAAAATCCTGCCCTGACATGCGTGAGAAAAGCCGTGCCAGATCCCCGTACCGACTCTTTTCCTGTCAACCGGCTCCTGCACACTGCCGTGTCTTCCCTCGCCCCTCCCTCTGCCGCTACCGCAGATGGGAATGCAGCCTAGCTCAGGGGAGCACCATAATGACTTACGGACAAACAGCAGGAAAGCCATCAACCTGCCCTGACCAACTATAACCGCCATGGAGCGAAAGATATCAAGGACATCAGGCACCGCCCAGGAAAGGGAGGCTGGCCTGGAGGAATGTGAAGCATCCAACCAAGGACTCTCGAAGGACCTGTTGGAACCAGGGAGGGACTGGGAGTTCACGCTAAGAGAACTCAGGGGGCACTCCATGCCCGGGAGTCAAGAAGGCCAGCCAGCTCATCTGGTGTCAAGGGACTATTCCACCCTGGAGAACTCAGGCAAGACTTGCTTCCCATCAAGTCTGAAATGTGAGGACTTAGAGGCAGGGAATGCTAGTGAAGTAGCCTTGCGTTTGTTATGGTTTTATTTTCCTACTGCCTTTTCCTTGTAGTTCACTCTGTACCATACTTTAAGCAATTCCTATAGATAAAGCCTTTCACCTCAACCAAATGTGGCCTGGGTCTGTTCTCTGAGCAAGAGGTCAAGCCTGGGACCTGCAGACTACACTGCGGGTGAACCTAATCTTGAGTGAATGGGGGTTCCTGGCTGCAATCAGGCAGGGAACCGAGCCACCCCAGTGGTGTTCGCCAAACCCCCTAATGGTGCAAGCTAGGGGGACAGACTTGTTACAGGTTGCTGGAGTGGATGGGTGTAATGGATTCCTTGCGCTGCAGGGTTAGAGCGGATTAGGAGGCAGCATGGGTGGCATTTTATCACAGTCTTCTCCGTTGTAAATCCCTACCTGTGACATTTTGCCACCACTACTACTACTAATCATTTCTATAGTGCTACTAGGCGTATGCAGCATTTTACAGTCACAGACTTTTAGAGACAGGTCCATGCCATGCCCTGTGGGTTTACAATCTAAGATGGGCAAGGATGAGGGGGAAACACACAGGGAAAGACAAACACACACACATTCCCATTTTACAGATGGGGAACTGAGGCCAAGATGTTGTGACTTGCCCCAGATCACCCAGTGAGTTCATTGGTTAGGGTGTGATTTAAACAATACCATAGAGACATTGGGATGTAAACTCTACCTGCAGTTCTCTATGGCATCAGGAACAGAAGCCGCTTTCAGACCTTCCCCACTCCCTTGCCCTCCCCTCCCTGTGCATATTCTGGCTGCAGGAGGGAATGCGCAGCCAGGATATGCATGGGGTGCCCCCGGTCTGAGAGCCCCCCAGCGCGGTTTTGCCGGCAAACACCCATAGAGATACAGAACAGGAAGGGAGGACTCTGCATGAATCCCCTTGGACTCAAAGGGATTTGTAAGGGACAAGTAGTTTGGTTTTGAGGCTCTTTTCCAAGCAGTGGCAAAACACCATATCTCTAAGGTTGGTGAGGGGTGTCTACGCAAGGGTGTCCTCCCAGAGATTTTTCTCCCTTATATCGTTACTGTCAAAGAGAATGACCTGAGGCAGTATTCAGCATTTATTATTGTCACTGTGATGCCTGCAGTATTGTGCTCAAGTCCTGAGTAGAGCTGTGCATTTGAGTTTCGACAAAATACAAATAAATGCAAAAAAGACTTTCAGCTCCCATATTCGAAATACAAATACTAGGTCTGTGAATTCAGATTTTGAGTGAACCCAAATTTCCCCCAAAAACGTAATACCTGAGATCTCGAACTGGAGCCCCAAAACTACATCACATATCGAGCTTGGAGATGGGCTACTAAGAGCACATTCACACATACATTAAAATCAGCGCTTTTTTCTTTCCCCCGCATATTAGAACGATGTGGGAAAGACTCCATGCACTTATTTAGCAGTTCTTCCTCTTGCTTTTCCAGTGCATTGAGGGGCAGCCAAAAGCTACCTTTACAAGCGCGCATTTGAAATGACCCGCATAAATCCTCTTGTCAGAATGTCGGTGCTCCATTCGCATTGGAGACAAGCACATCTTTTTTCTCTGGGGAATGGAAACAGCCAGAGGAAAGCACATGGTAACAGGCAGTCCACTCATAGTCAGTGTCATGTCAGTTACACAGTGCCCCACTTCCCGGCTCTCGGCTCCGCTCCTCTCCCCTCTCCGGGAGCTGACAGCTGGGGAAGTGGGGCACTGTCATGCCAGTTACACGGCGCCCCGTTCCCCGGCTCAGCTCCTCTCCCCTCTCAGGGAGCCAGGGAAGCGGGGTGCTGTGTAACTGGCATGACACTGACCCACTTCCCTGGCTCTCGGCTCAGCTCCTGCTCTGCTGCTGCTGCTCCTCCTCCTCCTCTTCCCCCCGCCCCCACCTAAGGGGCTGGGCTGGGCTAGTGGGCTTACAACCGGCTGGCATGTGTGAATGTAAAAAGGTGCATTGTGTAAAATGGCTTAAATGCACAGAAAAAGGATAGTGTGAATAGTGCATGGGTTTAGTTAAGCACATTTTGAAATTGACTGCATTTAGGGAAAGCAGCATTTTAATGTATGTGTGAATGCGCTCTCAGCTTAGCTGCCTGCTTGGGGAACCTGTAGTGAGCCCTCCCCTCCTACAGAGGCTGTTGCTGTCTCAAAACTGCAGTCTCCAGCACTACAGCCACTCCAGGCCTAGTTCAGCCAGGGAGAAATGGTGAGTCCTTGGCAGCTTTATTCCTCTTCTCCCACAAGCTAGTGATGTCCCTGAGCCTACCCCATGCCCACCTAGAGATTCCACTTTCCACAAATCAATGAATTCCCTCAGAGCCAGTAACCTCCCACACCAGAATCATGTCTCATTCCCCCTCCCCAAGCCAGCAATTCCCTCCCTGAGCTATCTCCATGTCCCATTCTCACTCCTCAAGCCAACCACCTCCTCTGAGTCCCATGCCCCATTTCCCCCCCAAGCCAGTGACACCCCTCAACTGGGAACCATGCCCCATTCCCCCCCCCCCAATCTCCAAGCCAGCAACACCCCACTCAAGCCAGCCCCACGGTCCATTCTCCCCTCTCCCAAGCCAGTTGCATGCCTCACTCTCCCTCAAGCCAGCGATCCCCCCTGAACCAGACCCATGCCCTGTTCCACCCTCTTCAAGCTAACAACCTCCTCACCAAGCTAGCTGTATTCTCCACCCTCCTCTCAAACCAGTCCTCCCCTTTAAAAATAGGTAGCAGACTTAGCAGCTAATTTTGATTACATTTTCCTTTCCTTATAGGTCTATCAAACTGACAGACCCTCACTGCACTTCTGTGCCAAAATAACCCATACGCAGACACCCGTCACCACGTTTTCCACATGGCAACCATGGAGAAAATGCAGTGAACACAGGCAAAGATACAAATACAAATAAGTGTAAGTACTAAAATCACAGATACAAGTACTTGTCCCAATACACAGCCCTAGTCCAGAGTATAAGATACAAATAAAGACATAGTCTGCCCCTGCCTTGGGGAATCTTGCTATTTACAGAACTGATTAATTCAACCAGTGTAGTCTGAGAACCAGTGGATAAGGTAAGGCTTAGGCCTGGGGGACCAGGGTTCAAATGCTGTTGGAGCCATGAACTGCGTGGTCTTTGACACAAGATACCACTTCTCAACCTCAGATCCCCATCTATAAAATGAGGATATTAATGGCCTGCCTCACAGGTTAAATTAGATAAGGATCGTAAAGCAAACCAGCATTTTTGAACACCAAAATGCTACATAAATAATAATACTAGCTTAGTGAAATCAATAGCCTTAGGAACAGGTGAAATGATTTACACATGATAAAGACATTCTGATATTAAGAGCAGCATGAAATTTTGGGGATGCATTCTTCTGAGGTACTGTGTCCTCAGCTCCCAATCAGGCTGCTTTTCCCATGAGCTGCTTTGGCACCTCAGGAGCATGAGCTATTCAAATCTAGCGCCACTCCCATCTCGTGGGAAAGGAGGAAGTGCAGCTCTCCCACTGCCGGCAACCTCGTGCAACAGACAGGGTACCATCAGCGCATGCTCCCGTGGCGCCAAAGCAGCTCGTGGGAAAGCAGCCTTAGTTTCCTCTGAGGCCAGATGTCAGGATATTAAAGGATCAAAAGAATCAGAGCTCAAAGTGACATTAAAAAAAATCATTTAAAATACCTACATGAAATGCATTAGCTCTTTATGGCACCTCACTCATTCAAACTCTTCCAACCACTGTAAACCTCCAGTCTCTCAGAAAAGGGCACAGCAGAAGCCGTAATTATTACAAGAAATAAAATGATTAAAACTGATTAATGCATTCAGGCACTAACACAAACTTGCATATATATCGGGATTTATCAGTGCACATTTGTGTAGTATAAGGAGAAGGAAATGTAGCAGTTCCACTCATTAAATATAAGACACTCTGACTTATGTCGTTATTTTGACTTCACCCCCACCGCCCCATTTGACATTGGTAGATAAAATGTCCTTACATGGCCATATGGAGTTTATAAGAGGGGAAGGTAACCCATTATTCTGGAAGGCCAAAAAAATAAGACAGGAGAAATGATCTTTGCTTCTAGTGTTTAGGAAGATCATAATCGCAGACTATCTTTGCAGTCAAAGCTACATTTGGGGAAGGAAATCAGTCAGAGCTGAGATTCAGTTAACTAGCAGGTCCACATTGTAATATAACTTTAAAATGCATCTTTCAGAGGATTCCCAGTGAGAACACAGAAGTCCATTGTCTCCTTGACCACAGATCTAGGAATACTACTCTGCCACAATCACAGCAATGTTAGCAGAATTCGGCATTTTTCCAAATTCTTGCAGAATGGCCCCAGTTTGAATGGAGAGCTTGGTAAGTAAGCCAACTGGATTCCAGCACTATTGTGAGCTAGCTAATGAGGTCTCTGCATTTTTGTGAGCTTTGAAATATGTTCCAGGGCCATGGGCCCCCTGCCACAACTACCCAGAATTCTCCACTGGAGAGAAGAGCTCCCCTCTTCCCCAGTGGTGGCTTGTGGACCTTTGGGTTGATGGGGTAGGAGGTAAAGCCTCCAGGGAGTGGGGCCTCCTAACATTTTGCACATTATTATGGAATATTTATTATTGTTTTTAATATTTATACAATGCAAGCAATGTACCTGGCATTGAACAATCCACAGTCAGAGACCAGTTCCTACCCCTAAAAGGCTTACAATCTGAGAGACAATGGAGAGGGAGATGAGGGAGAAGTAAACATCAGGAAAGACAAGAGTACATTCATGAGATTGAGAAGTTGCAGGCTCACATGCTTCGCTTAGTTACAGGGAATCAGGTTCTGAGTGAGGGGGAAAGGATGCAGTATCACTCATGACAAGCTAGGAAAGGCCTGACTGAAGAGGTGGGTTTTCAGGAGGGATTTGAAAATTGGGAGGAAGGGAGCAGAGTGAATGTATCCAGGGAGGGAGTTCCAGGCATGAGAGGCAGCAAGGGAGAAGGGGCAAAGACGTTTAGAGGAGTAAGGGGTTCACGAGCAGGCACAAGTGGGGGCAGAGGAGGAGCAAAGCTCCCAGGCAGCAGCGTGGCAGGATACAAGAGCAGAGAGATATGGGGGAGCAAGGCCATGAAGAGCCTTGAAGGGGAAGATCAGGAGCTTGTGCTGAATGCGTTTCCGTAGAGGAAGCCAGTGCAGGGTGGAGACGAGGGGCTGTACATGGTCAAAGCGACGGGCAAGAGAATGATTTTGGTTGCGGAGCATTGAATGGAGATGAGGGAGGCCAGATCAGAGCAAGAGAGGCCAATAAAGAGGAAGCTGCAGTAGTCAAGGCGAGAGATGACTAGAGCATGAACTAGGGTTTTTGCACCGGCAACAGTAAGGCAAGGCCAGATTTCAGCAATATTGTACAGAGCAAAGTGACAGGATTTAGCAACAGCCTGGATCAGAGGCTTAAAGGAGAGGGTGGAATTGAAGATGAATCCCAGGCTACAGACCTGGGGGATCGGCTGCATATGGACTCCCTCAAAGGAAATTGAGCATTTACGGGGAAACATGAGTTCAGTCTTGACCATATTAAGCTTGAGTTGGCGACAAGACATCCAGGCAGAGATGTCAGCAAGACAGTCAGCAATACGAGTCTGGATGGAGGGGGAGAGTGTGGGAGTGGAGAGATAGAGTTGCGTGACATCAGCATACAGGCGATACTGGAAGCCATGGGTTTCAATGAGTTTTACCTAGATAAAGAGTGTAAAGGGAGAACAGAAGAGGACCCAAGACAGAGCCTTGGGGAACTCCCGCAGAGAGGGGAAGTGACGTAGCAGAGGTACCAGCAAGAGAAGCATTGAAGGAGCGGTTTGAAAGATATGAAGAGAACCAGTCGAGAACAGTGTCCCGGAAACCAAGGGAGCGTAGCAAATCCAGGAGGAGGCCATGATCGGCAGTGTCAAAGGGGCAGAAAGATCGAGGAGGACAAGAACAGAGTAGAGGCCCTTAGACTTAGCTAAGAGAAGGTCATCGGTTACTTTGTCAAGGGCAGTCTAAGTCGAATGGAGAGGGCGGAAGCCTGATTGGAGGGGGTCAGGGAAGGAATTTGAAGAGAGGAAGTCCAGACAGCGGAATACACAATGAGTACTCAGAATACTCAATGAGTAGAAAAAGCATGGTGAATACCGATCTAAAGATTACACAATATTCTTGCCATGCAATTCTGAGCAAAATGCAAAGCTCTGTGAGCAAATCAAAAAGGGGGAAACCAGCAATTGCTTCTATAGGTTAGGTGCTAGAAAAGAAAATTGGCAGGTCAGAGTTTCAAGTTTGTTTTAGATAAAGGGACATTATGTGTGTGTGTGATTTCTTTCGCTTTTAAAATTTGCTATTTTGAAAGTAAGAATCGACACAGGAGAGAAGCCCTGTACATGCCAAGAATGCAAAGAAAGCTCCAGGAGACATTAGGGCACCCATGGCAGGCACCTGCTGGGGTGCCCAACTCTCTAGAATACCCAGTGCCTGAAAATGCAGGAATTACTGGGGCATCACAGGACGCCCTAGGACATCCCGGGGTACCAAACCTGGCACCTGTGGATCCCCGGGCTGCGAGCAGGCCAGGGAGAAACAGGGAGCATCCAGGAGTCCGGAGCAGAGAAGCAGCAGCCTGGCCAGTGAAGTGAGTCAGCCTGGGGAGTGGGGTAGCCCAACAGATCACATTTGGGCATGGGCACCAATTGGTGTCTGAACGTGACCGGGCCGAGTCCAGCATCCCAATTTTGATGGAGTGTCTGACTGACTGGGCTGCAGCTCTTATCTAGATCCTCCTTTTCTTCAGCATGCCCCTTAATCACCCAACATCTATGTTGGCCGTCACAGCTTCTCCTAATTTTCAAAGTGGTGGGAGGGAAAAAGTTCTCCACCTCTCTGGCATAGACGTTAGGAGTGGGGATGCTTAAGAGCAGCATCCAGAACACAGATCTATTCCCTTTCCTTGGGTGCACGCCCTTGTTTCTGCTTCCTTAGCCTGAGCTCAGTCTTTCGGTGCTTGAGGGCAGGAATAGGCTCCAGGAGCGAAATCTAGAAAATGGAAGGGGACCAAAATAAAGAGTAACCACGCTCCACACTGAAAGAGCGAACTCAGGCTAAGGGAGCAGTGATGGGCTATGCACACATGAATAGGGGAAATATCCATGGCACAAACACATGGATCTGAACCTTCCCCTTCCTGAGCCCACCCATCATCAAACTCACCCATCACAGGAGAAGGGGGTCAAACCTGGGGAAGGGAATAAGGGAGAAAGCCCAAATAGGAGGGGAGAGGGAGCAAGGGAAAGGGGAGGGAGGTAGAAAAGAGAAGGGGCAGGAGCCCAAACAATAGTGGGGGAAGAAAGGAAAAGGGGAGGGAGGATATGGAGACTCACCCAGTCACAGCTACAGCCACCATTTTCTTCAGTTCCGCTTGGCTGGGCTCTGGGGAAGGAGGAAATGTGGGAGGCATGGCTCCAGCCCCTCCTGCGACTCTTCTTTGGTGTGATTGGCTGGGGGTGCTGGCTCTACCGCCCCTCTAGCTAGGCTGATTGGCTCCATAGAGGACTACAGGGAGTCCCTGAGTCCCTGCCTCCGGCCCCTCCCCTGCTCTGAACTGTAACACTGTGCTGGGGGCAATTTTTCTGGAGCCCCAGGAAGGCTTCTCCCCCTGGTTCTGCTGCTGTCCCCATCATCTGCTTTACCATTAAATAGGGTTGCCACCTATGTATCTTTTTTCAGGTTACTTATGAAAAATACATGTTGCAGGGCCTGCATTGGCACCAATGCAGGCCCTGCAACATGCATTTTTCATAAGTAGGCTAGGAAAATATACATAAGTGGCAACCCTACCATTAAAGAAGGCACACGAGCAGAGGAAGAAGTAGAGAGCAGCCATTGTGCACATGTGCCTGCTCTCATTAAGGTAATGAAGAGCAGCAGCGAGGGCTGGGGAGCTCAGGGAAGGCAGGGCACTGGCCGTTTCCCCCCTGATGACCCACCACCCCTGCCCCTCCCCCACCCCCAAAAGAGGACTTAGGGTATTTTGTGTTTCTTTTAAAGATGTAAGATGTCAAAAATTGATGGAATGGCATGCTGGGAAACTAATTTGCATTCCAAAGTTTGCACATTTTAGTTCATTTTAATCATCTATCTTGCTTGTAGAATTCTGATTTTTAGCCTACAGAATCTGACTTACCTGACTGCGGAATTTGGGGGGAAAAACTTGCAGAATCCATGGGGCCCTCTTCAGGACCTTGACACTGCAGTGTCTGCAGCAATGTGAATGTCATTACTGTATTTTCAGGGTACTGCATCTTTACCTTCCTAGGAATCTGCATTTCAGCTACAGGACCTTACATATAAAGACCACATTATCCCCCCTCTCACTTAGGCCCATAACCTCACAAATGTTTAACTGAAGGCTTGGGGATGAGGGAATTCCATGATGATCAGTACGACAGCACGTATTTCAGCATTATCACTGTGGAGGGAGAAATCATCTCAGGTAACTAGAGCCAATATCATGCTCAGACTTGAAGATCAGTATTGTGACAATACTGCTACTCTATAACAACATTTGTAACTTAACAGAGTATCTTTCATCCAAGGACCTACACATGTTTTGCAGACATGAATTAATTAAGCCTCTCAGCATCCCTGTGAGGTATGACTTCTCTCCACTGGGAGAACTTAGAGATGGTTGTGTAGCTGGAGTCATCCTGTGTCCTAGCAGGGGGTTGAACTACATGAGCCTTGAGGTCCCTTCCAACTTCTACGATTCTGAATGACTTTCCCAGCACAGAAAGTCATTGTCAAGGCCAACAATAACATTCAGGTCCTGACTCCATGTTCCCTGCTCTAAGGAGGGAGTGGGAGTTCCTGCAGACTGCTCGAACCAACCTGATTGTAACCAAGCCAAGCACACGCACCTGAGACTTCACATCCGCCTGAATGTTTGTTTGTCTTCTCCCGTCTCTCCCACTGCTCCCTCTCCCTGTCTCCCCCTCGTCTTTTAGATTGTAAGCCACAGGCAGGGACCGCATCTATTTCTATGTTTCTGTACAGTGCCAGGTACATGACCAGCACTATATAAATGTTTATTATAATAATAATAATATAATAGTACAGCTTCAATGACTGCCAATAATTCTTTGCAAATCCCTACCATTTGGTCCCACTGAAACCCCTCTCAACGGTGGCATTGTTGCATTTTTATTGTAATCTCACCTGGCCATGTAAACCTGTTTTTATCTTAGTAACTGTGTACACTGACTTGTGCTGCATTTTGATTGTATTCTCCCCATATCACATGATTGTAAACCTGCGTTTAGATGACTTTAGGAACTATATAACACCTGTTTGTAGCATTAGTAGATTAAATATAAATAGTATTGAATATATGTTAGCCCAAGTGGGAAAAACACTGGTTCATATTATAGAGCATGATGGGTACAAGCTAAAGAACCTACTAGCCAGCTAAACCTCAAACCAAAATCCTCAGGTCACAGTGATACGAAGTTGAGAGCCATGCACAAAGGAGAGGAGAAAGGAATGTTGCTATAAACAAAGCTATAAGTACTGCAAAACAGGAGATAGGCGGCAACACCTAACCAGACAAAGGGGCCTTTTTAGTACTTTGATGCAGAGTGACTGGGTGTCAACGAGAAAAGTAGCCTTGGAGATGCCAGGAGGGGCATGAGTAATACCCCAATCTAAATTACAGAAGGTTTGGCCCGGACTGGAGGGTTGGGGTCTGAATGCTCTGGAAATAGATTGGGGGAAAATAAATAAGCATATCAACTGGGTAAGCCCCAAACCATCAAAAGATTACAAAAGGCTTTGTTCCCAAATATGCTGATACACCTCCTGCCTGAAAGGTCAGTCGAACCCTGCACTCAGTATTTTGACAACATGTCCCCACCCAGAACAGTATAAAAAGCCAAGCAATACTCCAGGTCCTTGTCTCAGCGCTTGGCATCTAACATGGTGTCCGTGGGCTGATGACCCTTTCTGGAGCTCCTCCATAGGGAGTTCTGCAACTCAACAAGGGGCACCTTTCCCGGGTACGGACCCCCGGGCCCCCACCTGTATCAACCTCTCCAAACCAACGCTCGCCACTGTGATCTGCAGGACACGTAAGAAACATATTTTATGTGCTAGGCAGGCCAGGCTAGGATCTATCTAAGAACTGTTGCATTGGGTTCATGCTGTACCTGATTGTGTGAGCAGGATAATAAAATAGTGTTGTACCCAATTAAAAATATCTAATTTGTGGTGTGGGGGTGACTAAGATCCCGATTGGGGAATCGTGCTTGGGAGGGAAATTACTGGATTTTAAATCAAAACAGCATAGCAAGGCTGTGGTGGGCCTGGGCTTGTATCCCAATTATGCCCCACCCCCACCCTCCAGGGCAAAGAGGTAAGGACTCGGGGGGGGCACCATGGTGGGCCAGCATGGGAGTGGAAGCCAAAATGGCGGCCACGAGAAAAAGCCAAAAGGCAGGGGGGGGGGGGGGGGGGAGGGGCATGAATTACCCATGAAGGCAACACCTCCCCAGCTTCCAGCAACATCTCCTTCCCACCCCCACACCAGAGCAGCAGCAACCCCACCGGGAAAGAAGTTTTAAGAGTGGGTGGAGTTTGGGGTCAGCGCTCTATGTCTGCCCACTCTGAAAGATTCCTTCTTGGCAGGGCCCTTTGCAAGCAGCCCAAGTGGGTGGGGACAGTGAGCTGGAGCTGGTCCCACTCCCTCCTGAAAATTTCCTAGTGGTGCTCCGGTGATGTGTACAGGGCCCCCTCAGAGACTGGGGCCCAGGCTCTGCTGAGCCCCCTTGCTCCATCCATGATAGCAACACCCCTGCTTCTTCAGAAGCCTGCAAAAAAAACCACACCACCTTTTCTTTCCCCCACTGCCCCATTCTAGCTGCTTTTAAAGTAATTTCCCCAGCCTATGAAAAATGACTATTTCACTATCAAAATTATTTATCTTACCGGGGTTATTTGTTTCATTCCTCCCCCTCTGCTGATAGCCCAGCTTTTCCGATCTACTGTTCACTAGCTCCTTTGGCGGATGGTTGAATGTCATTCTGCCATGTCAAAGGCTTATTATAAATATGGTAATTTTTAAAAGGGCCTATATATCATAATGGTACTGATGCATCCAACATTCAAAACAAATGTATTTGAACACTCCAAAATAACATCATTTATCTCAGTACTGTTTCACCAGATTATTGTGTAAAATGTCTTGACTTTCGAAGCAGGCTATTTGATAACTTGTACTGTGATTTAAAGTTATGAGAAGAGATGATACACAAAGAGGTAACCAGATTCATGTATTCTATCCCACTCCTTGCTGCTAGAGGGACCAAACTGAGCACTCTGTTTCCCCCACATCAATCCTGTGAGGTTGCAAAGTGCCCGCATTCCCCTTCTTTGCTTCAGTAGCCATTAAGGGCCTTCAGCAAACCTGCAGGAGGTACTCAGCTCCTGGATGATTATGACTATATTTTCTTCATTACCTTTACAAGTCTGAGGAAATGTCTCTCACTAAAGCAAATGGAGGGCTTGCCTTTCCTTAGGAAGAGGCAATCAGTAATTAGACTATAAGCCATTTGGGGCAAGTAGTACGTACAGGGGTATAAGTTAATGAGGGTTCTGAGCAACCGAGATTTACCCACACATTTGAGGCCCCACATCCAGATCTCCAGGGACTCTGACCTCTGATCTCCATCACTCTTCCCTGCACCCCCCTGACACCACTTCCTCCTCCCCCACTCCCCATTCTCCTGTATCCCATCCTAGCCCCCACCCCTGAATTCTATCATTGCTACCTTGAAATTTGCTGTAATCCCCGTTTCCCTCATCACTCTCCCTCAGCCCCCCGGTCACTCACCTGTACCCTCATCACTCTCTGGAAGCACTGCTCTGCCCACCTTCTCCAGTCCCTCCTCCCTTCTGCACCGCCCCTGCTGCTACCCCCCTCATTTCCCTGTACCCCTCACATCGCAGTTTCCTGCTACCACTCTCTTCTGGGAAAGGTAACCATTTCAAATTTGCTAGGCAGGCAGCAACAGCAGCAGCAGAAATGGCATCCCATCCTCTTTCACCAATAGGAATTAGAATACCTACTACTGAAAGTGGATAGAGCCAACTCCATTTTAATGACTGGAGGGAGTGAAGATAGGGTTTTTTCTGCTGTGGGGTCAGCAGCCTAAAATGTAATGGAAGGAGTCTTCCCCATTGCAAAAATCCAGGGGAGGGGGAAGTCTTCTCTCCATTCCCTCCTCCCCCTGCTTGTTATATCAATGGACAGATATTACATTCCTCGACAAGGGAAGGTTTATGAGTAGAAGACAGACCACTTTTCTCATGTGCATTAATATGAACCTGTTGGCGCCGCAGGGAAGTCCGGGACTCAAAAGACACGCAGGTTCCATCTTATGAGATGGGCAGAAATGCAAATCAAACATGTACATCTGGCAGGGTAGGGAAAAGGTACTCTGCTGGATGCGCATGTTTGCAGCAAAGATCTGCATTTCCGCCCTTCTCACGAGATGGAAGCTTGTACGTCTTTTGAGATCCGGACTTTCCAACAGGTCCGTATTAAATTAACGCATGTGAGAAAAGTGGTCTGTATTAACACACGTGAGAAAGCAGGCTCGCTTGTCTTAGTCTTCGCCTAGACAGGAGGACCCTGACGTGGCTGGACAAAGATCACCATCCAGCTTAGAACATGACATCCCTCTCTTACTCTGCCCCAGGTTTCCATGACCTCTGCCCTCTTCAGTATAACTCTGGTTGTTAAATGGAGAGCAGTATATTTTCACATTGCAATGCTCTGACACACAGGCAAACAATGATAAGTGCTCCCGAGGAACTTTATTTTGGTTTTGTCTTTGTACATTGCCTACCATAATGGAGCTCCTAGCTATTACTACAAAAACATGATCAATCGTATCAAGAGTAAGATGTTTTGGGGGGAAGTGTGTCATCCCAAATTTCTGACTTTGCTTTTTCAGAGTTGTTCAGATAAAATATTTAATTTCCCTTCCACGCTCAGTTTCCTACCTTTGGTGAAATCGACCTTGGGGTCTTTAACCTGCTGTGCAGACTCTTGTCTAGAAGCAACTTCTTCTCCAGTCTCAAAAGAAACAGTGTACAAAAGGTTGCTTCTATGAAGCACGACAGTTTGAAGCCTAAAGCTCTGCAGCTGATAACCTTATATCTTAAAACAATACCTCCAGAAATGGAGAATTTTCTGGGACCCAAGGAGGATATCAGAACCTATCTAGGGCATTTTTAGAGGAGTGGAGGAAATCTGTGGGTTCAAAAGACTCCTGTGATCCCTGCCCCCCAGACACGCGAGGTATGGGGAGTGCCTTTAAACAAGCAGTCCACTCAGACAACATTGATTGGGGGGGGCAGGAGGCAGAGCAGTGTGTTCACTCTCCCCGCTCAAACAGCTGTTTGTCAGGGCAGCTGGAGAGAGTGTGCACGCTCTGGGACCCCCTCTCCCTGCATCAGCTGTTTGTCAGGGCAGCTGGAGAGAGTGTGCACGCTCTGGGACCCCCTCTCCCTGCATCAGCTGTTTGTCAGGGCAGCTGGAGAGAGTGTGCACGCTCTGGCACCCCCTCTCCCTGCATCAGCTGTTTGTCAGGGCAGCTGGAGAGAGCTCGTGGGAGATTTAAACTGCGGATTAGTAAAACCTTGATATCAAGGATTTATTAATCCAGGAGTTTTCCTGGACAGCTCGTGCAAGAGGCATTTGCGCAAGCATATAATTATTGTCTGTAGCGGGAAACTCACAGGTTTTCTTCTTGTGTTCTTCTTTTCTTGTGTTCTTCTGTTCTGCGAAAAATGGGGGTACAGTGAGAAGAGTTGCTGTTCACCTGCAGTAAAATCCTAATCTGAAGGTGTAGAGAGAGCCTATCAAATACTGGAATCTTTAGCAAGGAGCTAATTTGTAATTAAATTAAGAAAATTATTCAGGCCACAATCCACAAACCACTTACTCCAAAGTTACTCCATTGAAAACCAATAGAGCAACTCTGGAGTAAGCGGTTCATGGATCACAGCCTTGACAATTAAGAGTGGAGTGGCATGGATTAAAAGGTTTGCATCAGAGGGGAGAAAACCTTTCCCTTCCAGAGGCCACTGAAAATTAGCACAAGTACTGAGAACCATGTAGAAATTGGGTATGGGGGTGCTTAAGGGATGCACTCAGGAAGGGGGGTGGAGGGTCCAGATCAAAGATATGTGCCAGAATCAGTCCCCTATTCTTGTGTTCATGCCCACATCTCTGCTCCCTTGCTGTGAGCTCAATCTTCCAGTGCTTGGGGTTAAAACTGGATCCAGAGGCCAGATTCAGGAACTGGGAAGGGGCTACATAAAAACTAGCCATGGGCCACATTTGGCCCTAGGGTGGCTAGATATGGAAATGTTAGAGGACACTTATGAGAAATACAGGTTGCAGGGCTGTGTTGGCACCAATGCAGCCCTGCAACCTGTATTTCTCATTAAGTATCCTCTACAATTTGCATATCTGGCCACCCTATTTGTCCCCCAGGCCTGAGGTTCCCCACTCCTGTGTTATAGGAAAGTGTGCTAATAGAGAAGAGGACTACAAGCCAGGAACTTCTGGGTTTTAACTCCAGATCTGAAAAGGGGCCTGGCTGAGACAAACCACTGTGGCCTAAATTTTCAGAAAGGAATTCATAAAATCTAGCCATGGGCCACATTTGACCCCTGGACCTGAGGTTCCCTATCCCTTGTTTGCATCGAGGCTGTGCAGCCAAAGACGTGCTTCTGTATGCCTCTCCCTATGTCTCTGCTCATCTGGGACTTGGTGGCATTGCAACTTTTATTGCTGATTGTTTTTATTGCCTCTGAAATTTAGCTCCTCAATGCTTGATCATCTGGACTTTTATTTGTTAAAAGAGGGTTGATGTATTAGCACCTAAAGAATGTATGGCTTGCCAGTTTCACCCGCGCTTGCCCCAGTACTAAGAGAGGCTACATAAATATCCATATTTTACATTTCCATCTGGAGCGTTGTCATTTATGTACACTAGTATTTATGTGCCACCTAGTGGCTTTCAGAAACATTGAATCTACTCGTCTTTTGTTCCAAAAGGAGCATGGTCTCAGAACAGATGCATTTGCATCACCAACAATTTGTCTGGAAATTCAAAGAAAGCCCTGCCCAGATTTCAAAAATGGTAGTCCTTTGAACTACAAAGTTCTTCCCAGACTCTAAATGAGATCATGCCTCCTTGAATTCCACAAGGTCAGGGTGGGAGTTCAGTTTTACACTACCCCCAAGCTGAGCTGGCCTGGGCTGGGCTGGGCTGCTAAACACACAATGTAGCCTTCTTTCTTAAGCACTGGAGAACTCATTCGTGGCTCTGTCAGTTTATTCTCGGTAGCCCTTTTGGAAGTGGTTTTCAAAGGAGTTGAAAGAGTTGGCTGTTTGACTCAGTGGTTCCCAGACTTTCAGGCTGTGAACTCACTGAGAAACAAAAGAAATCCTCAAGCCTTGGAAATGTGTATACTTAATTATGCAGATCCAGTCTCATCTAGACACCATTTAGCAATGCAGTGACCCCACTTGGGGTCCTGATATCTAGTATGGGAAGTCCTGGCTTACTTCCTATTGAAAGTGGAAATTGCACATCTAGACCCCTTTCATGTGTAACATTTGTCCGGTAGCAGCTGACCTTTATTATCTGTCTGTCATCCACGCATTGGGCTTTGCCACTTGTTAACTGGGCATGCAGGGCTGGCCTTAGAAACGGTGAGGCCCAAGGCAAAGACAAAAGTGTGGGCTGGGTCTACCATGGCCCTGGCCACTTCCCAAGTGGCTGTCTGGTTCTTGTTGATGAACACAGAGAATTACCATACAAGTTATTTTTAACCGGTCAGTACAATGTGCAACAACAAAAAATTTAAATATGCTTTGTCTCCACATGGATTAAAAGAAGCACAGGACATAGATATGCATTAGAATGAAGGAGGAACTCTTTATTTAAAACTCAACAGTCTGGAACACGTAAGTGAACCTCCTTTTTCAGAAAACTCTCGGTCCAGTGCACTAGGTACAAACTGCCAAGTTCTCAAAGGGCAGGATTACCCAAGATAACTGCCCTTGGCTTGATCCTATTTTGGGGCTCCGGAAGACCACCCTCCAGGACTACCATTCCTAAGGGTCCCCTTTAGCAAGGTCGTTAGGAAGGGAAGCTGGTTCTGAATCCACCCGGGACTACTCATATCCTACAGGTAGTGCTACTTCCATCCAGCTCCCCAAGAGAAGTCATGCCAGATGCCATAGACTTCCCAACCCCTCAACATCGGACTCCATTCCCACGTCTCACAAGATGGCTCAATTCCTTTTATATATATATATCTTTATCTGACCGCCTCCTCCAAAGCCATTTGCACTAGGCCGCTAGAGTTACAACAAATATTTCTGTCATTTATACATCTTTTTCAGTGTTCAAGTGCTTTTCTGTTCTTACCTAGTTCACCCTCACAATAACCCTGTGAGGTAGGCTATTATTATTCCCATTTTACAGATGGAGAAACAGAAAAATGCTCTCAGCCTGGCTACAAATGCACAGTGCAGTATGTAGTGTGAGCCTCCCAAACAGCTCCCCACTGCCACTTCCCCCAAGGGCTGCACTGCTCTTACCTGTTCCTGGGTAACAATATATGCGATGGCGGAATGTCACTATCACAGACTGATCTGGACCAGGATGCCACTTGCACCCTGGTCAGAATTAGGTCCGGCCACCGAACAAAACGTTCACACGTTGGGCGTGCCGGGGGTGGGGGGCAGGGAGCCACACTCACACCGCGTCCAGCAACCTGCCTCCCTCCCCCCCGCCCCCATGACAGGTGGCCATGGCAGCCAATGATGTGATACCAGACATGATAGCCTGCTATAACAGTATGCAACAGTACCAGCAAAATTCCAGCCATGGGTGCATATTTTAAAAATCCACCCAGATGGGGTTGGGTGGATCAAAATGTGGTCATGTCCTGGGAAATCTGGATGCAATCGTAACCCTATAGTAACCCTAGCACTCCCCCCCACTCCCCAGATGCCTGTCTTCCCACTTCACAGGCCTCCCCTCAGCCCAATCCAGAGCCCCCTACCTGACCCAGAGGTCTGCTGCCTGTCCCCTTCCCTGACTCAGAGACCTTCCCACCCCCAGTACAGAGGGCCCCCACCTGTTAGGGCCAGGCCATGGGCAGCTACCTGGATCAGGGTCCTCAACAGGTCATCTGAACCTGGACTGGAGAAGCAGCAGGAGTCTGGTAGCACCGAGGTGCAGGCCGGGTCCGCTTGGATATCCAGGTGGAGGCAGTGGCAAGGGGGGCTTTCCAACAGTTACATCTGGTTCGGCGGCTTTGGCCTTACCTCTCAGACTTTGACCTGGCCACCATCATTCATGCTTTTGTTACCTCGAGGCTGAACTACTACAGTGCGCTCTATGTGGGGCTACCCTTGGTGATGGCCCAGAGGTTACAGCTGGTGTGGAATGCGGTGGCCCGACTCCTTACGGGATTGGGTCACCAGGAGCACATTAAACCAATGCTCTGTCTTCTGCACTGTCTTCTTATTTTTTTCCGGGCTCGATTCAAAGTGTTGGTTCTTACCTTTAAAGCCCTACATGGCCTGTGCCGACCTATCTGCGGGATCGCCTCACTCTCTGAGTCCTGGATCAACCCCTGCGGTCTGCTGGGGGCACCTTCCTGGAGGTCCTCCAAGTTAATCGGGGGGCCACTATGGAGAGGGTGTTCTCGGTGGCCGCACCCCGGCTGTGGAACTCGCTCCCGGAGGAGGCTGTTGACTTTTCGTTGCTTGTGTAAGACCTGGCTGTTCCGGCAGGCCTTTGGTGGAGGGGACGGGTGAGGGTGGTTATGCAGGGGGAGGGAATTATGGGAGGGTTTGTGTCTTGTTATATTTTTAAGTTGGGTGGGAATGTCATTTTATATTTATATGATTTTATTGTGGTAATGTTTTTACTTATATGATTTTATTGTAAACCGCCTATGGTGGAGTTGTGTGCGGTATTAAATTGTTAAAATAAATAAATATAAGTGCCAACCCCACATGCCAGCAATGAGATAGCTCCCTGGATAAGAGTGGTGCCCCAGGAGCTGGCAACCCCAGGTTGAAGCCCTGAAAGCCCCCCTTCCTCCCTGGGGGTGCCTTTCAGGGAGCCCAGGGCCTGGTTTATCAGGATGGGCCTGATAGTAGGCTTGTCCCAAGTGTTGCTGTTTAAGTCCCGAGAAGGACATGATAAAAGAAACTGATATTGTTTTACTTTGTTTTATATTTTCCTCCCAGTATTACTGTTATTTACATTGTATTATTTACTGAACTGTGATTAGTTTTTTATACCTATTTTTAACTTTTGCTTGTGATACTTTGTCCATATTTGTTATCAGTATTTTGTTATGGCCTACGGCCAACAATAAAATGTATTCATTCATAGTAGGCTTGCACCAGGTCTGGGGTATGAACATTCTCCACTGGCTCCCATGATCACTCTTGCCCACACCACAGCCCTCCCAGTCCACCAAAGAATGGCGTTTGCTCTGTATTCTGTTAGAGTCAAGGATCTTGGCAATGATTCATGCTCCGGACGTTGACAGGCAATGGTGGGGGGACTGAGCAGGAAAGGGTTCAGGTGATGGGGCTTTGGAAGGGAAACGTGGAAAACTGGATGAATCTTCCAAGAATTCAGGCAGTTGAAGTCAGAACATAACTGGGTTGATCTGTTCAGAGGTAATAAAGGGGCCCCGGAAGCGATGGTCCAATCTGCCTGAGGGGCGCATTGGCTGGAGGTTTCTCAAGGAGAGCCATACTTGATCATCTTAGTGAGTGTTGGTCCGCATGCTGTTTATATGATTCCTTTGCTGCTTCAAGATGCTGAATGAGTTCCGTATGCATCTGCTGTAGGTGGACAATGTGGTCCACTGCAGTGGGTTCTGGTAATTGAGATGTTAAGGTGAAATGCAAGCAGGGGTGGAAACCATAGTTTTTTTGTTTTTTGTTTTTAAAAAGAGGGGAGGCTCTTCTGAGTAGACAAGTGGATTGCATTATTTTATGCAAATTTGACATCGGGCAACAGAGACAACCAATCACCTTGATGGTAATTTAGGAAACAATGCAGGTATTGTTCTCAGGTTTGATTTACCCATTCTGTTTGCCCGTTGGTCTTTGGGCAAAAAAAGTCAAGAGGTTTTAGGAAGGCTTGCCAAAAATGAGAGGTAAATTGCGACCCTCAGTCAGAAACCATGGAATCCAGGAGACCATGGAGAAAAAGACATGCTGTAGGAAAAGATGAGTGGTTTCTGGCACTAAGGGGAGGGTATGCAATGAGATAAAATCTTTGTCAGGTGGACAACCAGCACCAGAATCACTGAGTGCCCCTGAGAGCAGGGTAGTTCTACTATGAAGTCCAATTAAACGGGCCCAGGATTAGGGTGGTGTTGGCAATGGCTGGAAGAACCTGATGGTTCTTGCGTGGGGAGTCTTAGGCCACTTGCCTATGTTACCGTGCTGCCAAATCTCCCAGCAGGGAAGTCTCCCGGCAGGGGATCTTACAGCGCGCTGTGCATCTGGGCGCTTGTAATCAGCCGCGTTCTGCAGCCTTTCTTCTTTCGATTGTCAGGGTTGGATTTTGAGCTCTGACAATCGAAAGAAAAAAAGTCGCAGGACACAGCTGATTACAAGTGCCCACGTGCACAGCACACCATAAGAAACCCCCGCTGGGAGATTTCCCCTCCGGGAGATTCAGCAGCACGGTAACGTGGGCAAGTGGCATTAGTCCTGGCAGAGAGGCCACAGGATTCTATATACTGTTTCACAAAGAAGTCAAGGCTGAGACACCAGAAGGCACAGTCTGCCAGGTCCCAAGCCTTAAGAAGACTAAAGTGTTCCACCAGATGGGAATGATTTTATTTAATTTATTTAATTATTTTAATTTATATTCCACCCTATCCCCGAAGAAGCAGGCTGCCACATTCTGCACCAGCTGCAGCCCCAGAACAGTCTTCAAAGCACAGGTGCAGAATTTCTAGTCATAGGGGTCCATCTGGGATGAGGAGCTGCTTATGATAAAAGAGGTATCCATTTTCTAAATGGGATTCTGGGGCTCTGGATGCTCCTGGGGGCTGCAGCTGCTCCAGACACTGCACTGTGTAGGGGTCTTGAAGGAGTGTGGCCTGAATTTGAGGCAGCAAGTTTAGAGGTGTTGTGGCATGGGCGAAGTTGGTTGATAATTCAGATGGTGGCAGGGGGATCTTATTGATCTTGAAAGAACTCATCCTTGTGCGAAAAAGCATCAGTCTTCCCGTTCTTCTTCCAAGAATGGTAGGAGAGTATAAAACCAAAGCTGGCAAAACAGAGCACCCAACAGACCTGGTAGGGATTGAGCTGTCGGGCTGCTTGGAGATACTCAAGATTCATATGGTCCATCAAAACCTAGATTGGGAAGCATGCCCCCTCTAATAGGTGGTGCCGTTCCTCAAAAGCTGCCTTAATTGCTAACAACTTGTCCCAAATGCCATCATTCTTTTCTGCTGCTGCTAACTTCCACAAGTAGGGCCACTTTTACACGAGTCGCCAGATGCAGCACATTGAAGAATGCACTTCCTGAAAAGCCCCAAAGGGTGCGTTTAGATGCACCGGCAGCAGTCCGCCCCCGTAAGAATTGCGGGCCGTGCGGTTCTTTTGAAGTCTCATTTAGGAAACCCTGATATTGAGGCTTCCCAAATGTGCAACCATGCGAGCCGAGATTCCTATGGCGGCTGACTACTTCCAGTGCATCTAAATGCACCCTGTGGGGCTTTTCGGGAAATACGTTTAACGTGCTACATTCAGTTGCTCGTGTAAAAGCAGTTTAGAAGGCCACACACCCAGCTCTGCCCTACCCACTGGGAGGCAGAGGTCAAACAAACTCCCTCCTTTCCACTATCCTTTCCCTTCCACTATCCCACCCCGGCCATAACGTGGCTGCATGGAAATTGAGAGAGCACCCACCACTCAAAACCCCACAGCAGACCTTGCTGCAGGGCGGGCCAGACCGGGACTGGGCCCGGTGGCACACTACTGCGCGTTGGGCAGCCTTACCCCTCTTTGAGTAAGTCTACTAAGCGCTGCCTCCACAGTCTTTTTCTGAGGATGCAGGGCATAGCAGCCAGCTGCCCACCCCACCCCATGAAGGTTGAATATCTGATGGCCAACACTGCATCGTGTGGCAATGGTGACTGATATGGCGTACGGCTTCCCAAACTGCAGTAGGCATTTTGTGTAGCTCTAGCCATTGAGTTTTGATTGCTTGTTTGAGTTCCCCTTCCTTATAACTATGAGTGCCTCCTAGTCCTTACTTGCCCCAGCCTCTTGGAGTGTCTCATTGCTTCTTGATTACTTGACCTAGTTTTCCCCTTCCAAACCTTGACTGCTAGTTTGGACCTTGTCTCCCAGTTTGAATCCTCTGATCTCCATATTGCTTGTACCTGCATAATCTTGAGTACTTGCTTGGCCTCTGCCTCCCAGGTTAAGTGCTCTCTGTTCTCCTCTTCTTTGCCATTCTCACTATTGTCTCCTTCACCCCTCAGCTTGAGTGCCTTGTTTTCTCTTATTCTGTTACTAGCTTCTAGGGGTGAAACAGCAAGCGACAGTGACAACTTTTCTTGTCAGTAATGGCCAATCCAACACCACCTTAATGACACGGCAACCCCCATCGAAGCAGCGGCACTTGCTGATATTTGCTGCCACTATCCGATCAAGCATGTTGGCCTTTTTGAAAGTGCCAGAGACTCTCAGGAACTTCCAGGAACTACTGTAAACTTGCATAAACTGCCGTAAAAAATTGGAAACTGTTGTAAAGTTCTGTGAACTGTCGTAAACTTTATGGGGGAACTGTCACAAATTGTCATAAATGTCGCTAAAACTGTTGTAACTGTCACAAATTACTGTGAACTGTTGTAAATACCGCAAATTGCTGTTGGTTGCTGTCAGACCAGTGGCAGACAAGCTGAAAAAGTGGCAGCACAAAGCAGAACAGTAAACAATGCTGCCGCTTCAGGCTTACTAGCTTCCTGTCACTATCATTTGGTGTAGCTGCTTAGTACTTGCTTGTAGTTTTCCTTTTCACTGGTTAGTTTAGCGCAGTCTCCTATATATGTTATGGTGCTTCTCTGGGACTTCTCCTTACCCTCTAATTCTTCTAGCAGGTCCACCACTGGCAGCACAGGTTTGGCAAGGGACCTGCTTTGCCGGCAACAGACAAGATCCAGGATGTCATTAACAGCATGGCCTGGTAGCGTAGGCAGTTTGTGCAGCAGTATGCTGCAGAACACAAGGCCTTTGCTGCTGACCTGGCCTACCGGTGGGAGAACAGACACTGGGCCCGCCTCTGGCAGCAATTTGAGTCGTCAGACAGCGTGATTGAGCATATGAACAAGGAGATGGCTGAGATGTGGGCGCAGACTCAAAGCAGCCTGTCCCAGTCCGTTCATCTCCAGACCTCCCTGCTTGATTATGTTGCTGCCGTGACTGCAAGCATTTTTGCTCAAGGGAAGATGCCATTTTCCAACCCCATCAGCCATTCACACCCTACCATGTGGAACCTGACCATCCACCCTGGTTCCCCCTGCAATCTACACCCCCAGGGAAAGCACTCAAACCCTCTACATGCTGCCCTCCTGCTGGTCAACAGTTCCTGGGCCAGGTACGTCTACACCCCATACACACACCAGTCATTCCAGCATGCCTCCCATGAACACTCCTCCACAGGTGGATACATGAGAGGAGGCTCCTGCCAGTTCTGCCACCCAAGCGAGTGCACCCATCTGCTCCCAAAAGGGACAGGAAGAAATAGTGACTATCATGTTTGGTGGGTCACATTTCCTTGCAAATAAAGTTTGTTCATTTTTCTTGGGTTTTTTATTTGTTAAATAAACTTCTTTAATTTTTCATAATCCATTGTTTCCATGCTTCTTCTGGGAAAGGAGGAAAGTTTCAGGGAGGGTGGGGGGGTGTTTCAGAGAATGGCATTATGGCATAGCCATAAACTGCTTTGTGCGCTGAGGGTTGGAAAGGAAGGAGTGGTGGTGGGTGCTGTGACCTGGCCACACAGGAATGGAGACAGCACCCACCACTCATAGCCCCGTGGAAGACTTTGCCACAGAGCGGGTCAGACAGGAACTGGTACCTGAAAATGGCAGGGGGGGGGGGGCAGTTTCCTCAGGCCATGCACTTGCATGTGAGGGTGTGGGGCAGATGGGGACCCCTGGAGAATGATGGTATGGAATAGTGATAAGCCGCTTTGGGGGTTGCAAGCACTTGCACTCAAGGATGGAGTGGGACCATAGTAGCTGGCAGCACGCCTGTGCCTTGGCACTTCCTTTTAGGGATGTGCGAACAGAATGCGGTTTGGATGTTTGGCCGTTCAGTTCAAAAACCGAGTTTGGGTTCGTGCATTCGGTTTGGCGTAGTTTGGTTCGGCCGAACATTCGGAAAATCAGTATCGATATTGGTATCAGTACTGATATCGATACTGATTTTGAAGATTTTATTTTCGGTATTGGTATCGTTTGGCCCTGAGACACTTAAGTTTGTTGTTTTTATGTCTTGTTATATTGTTAATGTTTGTTTTTTTCAAAGTTATTATAAAAGTTATATCTGTTACCAGCTGAGTTTGACCTGTCCAATCTTTTACCCCTCTGTGCTGCTTCTGGCAGGTGGCAGAATCTCATTGTATATTTGTGTATATACAGCTTGTCAGATCCCTACCTGACAGCAGCAGCACATGTAGCGTATTAGCCCCAAGATGTGCCAGCAGGGTCTCAACTTGCAGACAGCCCCCCAGGAGGACCGCTGGGGATCACATCAATAATGGGGGACATTGGTGGCCCTGAAGGAACATCATGTCTCCAAAAATCAGGCCTGTGGAGTTTGGGGCATGGTGATGGGCTCTGGCTGCTGTTGCTACTCCACTGCGTGCCAGTGCGCCCCTACCACCTCTTCCATGTGCCCCATTGCCCACCTTATGGGCAGCAGACTGCCCTCTTCTACTTCCCTTCTCCATGTCTTCCAACCCAAAGAATGCACACAAAGATTATATATATATATATATATATATTCAATTTTTTAATCTAATATTATATATATCTACACTAAATCTAACTGCTGTTAACTATTCTAAAACCTGAATCTCACAGATGTTGTGGATCACGCAGGCAGTGGTTGTTAGCAGGGAAGCAGTTTCCAGCTGAAAATCAGTCCTAGCAGCTATTGATCTCCAGCACTGCATTAAAAGGCCAAAAGTCCTCTCCACAACAGAGTGGGTGGTGCTGAGCTTCCAATTAAAGAACCTTTGCTCCAGGGTGTGGACAATGCTCTATGCCTACATGAGCCAGGGCTTCTGGGGGTAGACAGGGTCTCTGAGAACAACAGGCTTCATGAGCACCCCCTCAACGCTTGTTTCTGTGAAGGGTCCAAAGTCTCTGGTGTACATATGGTCAAAGAAGGGGAACTAACGGAAGATGCAGGGGCCATGGTTCTTCCCTGACCACCTGGCCAGCACATCCACAAATCAGGCATGGTGATCCGCTATGGCCTGGAGAACCATTTGCAGTTGAAGTTGTTGTCCTTGCTTTGGGGTAGGCAGATGATGGTGAGATGGCTCCCATCAATCGCCCTTATACAGTTCAGGAACCCCTCCCATCAAAAGCCCTCCATTAACTCCGTGGTGTCAGTCAACTGAACCACCCGGTCCAGCAGCACTTCCACAATCACTGTGCAAACCTCCACAAGTATGGTGCCCACCATGCTGGTTCCAATGCCAAATTGCTGGGTGACAGAATGGAAGGAGTCTGGAGAGGCAAGATTCCGGATGGTGATGGCCATGTGCTTCTCCATGGGGATGGGCAATGACATCACTGTGCTCTGTTTCTCAAGCCATGACCTGAGGATGTCAGCTATTTGCAGGATGAGGCAACCGGGCATTCTGAAGTTTGCGACCCACCCGACGTCTCCCCACAAGGACAGCATGTTCTCCAACCAGTTTCTGCTTTTGTCTTTGACCCAGACCAGCCTCATGGTGGGTACAGCCCTGTGAATGGCATTGATGACTGAAGCCATGTATCCTGACAGGTACCTCTCAGCACACATCAGCTCACAGCTTTGCTCCTTCCCTTCATGGTCCATTGTTGCTGGAGGTAGGCAAGGGCACAGTGCTGAATCAGGAGCTGCCTCTGTGGTGTGATGCACCCCACTATCCCAGCCACAGATCAAGCGAGAGACCGTCTGGGCCTTGAAATCACATCACACCAATGACAGCAAAAGGCTTGAATCGGTTAAATTGCCCACAGGTTCTGCTCAGCAGTGGCAACAAAAGCCTGGAGCATGATAACAAACATCATGAAGTGCTCAGCATGCATCTCCATGGCTGCAGTACTGCAGACCTCTGCAGTGAACTCTACAGACCATGCACCAAATGTTTTGAATAGCTTAAAGAGCTGGGCGGCTGCCTAGTTAGGATTGGCTGCATGTGAGCAACTATTGGTCATGTGTCCTCACATGACTTAGGATATAAGGAGCTGCCTAACTGAGAGAGTCAGATCAATAGTCCACCTTAGCCCAGTATTGTCACAACCTGACACGGCAGCAGAGTTTCAAATCTAGCTCTCCAGAGTTTCTCGCAAAGGCCTCAACCAAGCGTACTACCTGAAACCCTCCAGGATCCTCAGCAGAGGCCTCACCCAGGCATGTTTGTAGATAAGATCGCTCGCATCCGCCATGATTTTGGCACCACAGTTACTGCAGAGGATCATCTTGGGGCTATGGATGCCCCGTCCTGTCCTGTTCTGTGGGATCGGTTTCAGATGGTGTCGCCTGCCGATGTGGATTCCTTGTTGGGATCTGTTCGTGCCACTACTTGTGAGCAAGATCCATGCCCGTCCTGGCTGGTGAAAGCCAGCCAGGAGACGTTACGGCCGTTGTTGGCTGGGGTGGTTGGTGCCTCCCTTCGGGAGGGCAGGGTGCCTGACTGCCTAAAAGAGGCTGTGGTTAGACCCCTGCTCAAGAAACCATCTCTTGACGCTGATGCTCCTGCCAGTTATCGGCCGGTCTCTAATCTTCCCTTTTTAGGGAAGATTATTGAACGGGCTGTGGCACGACAGCTCCAGGAGCATCTGGACCACATCGGTTTCCTTGATCCCTCCCAGTCTGGGTTTCGGCCTGGGTATGGTACGGAGACGGCATTGGTGGCCTTGGTTGACGATCTCCGTCTGGCGTTGGACCAGGGTCGTCAGACCTTACTGGTCCTGCTAGACCTTTCGGCTGCATTCGACACAGTCGATCATGAGGTGTTGGTGACTCGCCTGCGGGACCGTGCTGGAATTGGCGGAACGGTCTTGGACTGGTTTCGTTCATTCCTGGCCGGGAGAACTCACCGGGTGGTCTTGGGGGAGTGTACGTCTTCCCCCCGGGACCTCACGTGTGGAGTCCCGCAGGGTGCCATTCTGTCCCCCCTCTTGTTTAACATCTATATGCAGCCGTTAGGGGAGATCGTGAGGGGGTTTCAGGGCATGCAGTGTCATCAGTATGCTGATGACACTCAGCTCTACCTCTCCTTTTCCACCGACCCAGGCCATGCAGTCTCCTTATTTTCCCAGTGCCTGTCAGCTGTGGGGGCTTGGATGAGGTTGAGCCATCTGCAACTGAATCCTGACAAGACGGAGGTGATGTTGGTGGGCGAGGGCTTGGGGAGCCTGGGGGTGGTTGAATCTCCTCTTGTTGGGGGGGTTCGCCCCCCCATGGTGTCTCAAGTGCGGAGTCTGGGTGTGCTCCTTGATTCGCGGCTCAGCTTGGAATCTCAGGTTGTGGCCGTGGCGGGGAGTGCGTTTCGGCAGTTACATCTTGTCCGGCGGCTTCGGCCGTATCTCTCAGACTCCGACCTCGCCACTGTCATCCATGCCTTCATCACCTCGAGGCTGGATTACTGCAACGCGCTCTACGTGGGGCTGCCCGAGAAGCTGGTCCGGAGGTTGCAGCTGGTGCAGAATGCCGCGGCCCGTCTCCTGACGGGGGCGGGTCGCAGGGAGCACATGACACCAGTGCTCCGGGCTCTGCACTGGCTGCCTATAAAGCACTGGGCCAGGTTCAAGGTGCTGGTTTTAATCTTTAAAGTCCTTCATGGCCTGGGCCCTGCTTATCTGCGGGACCGCCTCACTCCCCGTGTGCCCGTGCGACCCTTGAGATCGTCCGTGGAAGCCTTTTTGGAGGTTCCCCGGGCGAGGCGGGTGGCCACCGATTGTTAGATCGTTTTTGGTGGTCGCCCCTGTGCTGTGGAATTCGCTCCCGGAGGAGGCTCGGCTGGCTCCCACTCTCCTGCTGTTTCGGCGTATATGTAAGACCTGGCTGTTCCGTCAGGCTTTTTGCGAGGGGTAGGGGAGGGGTGGGGATGGGGATGGGGGCTTTTCCCCACATACTGTATTTTAAATTGTTTTAAAATTTTTATATTATTTTAATGAATGTTGTTCACCGCCCCGGGCTGCCCTGTGGGCAGGAGGGGTGGGATATAAATTTTAAATAAATGTTACCAGAGATCCTGAATCGGAGCTGCTGAAGACTGAACTTGGGACCTTATACATGCAAAGCATGAACTCTTCCTTCTGAGTCACAGTCCACCCCAGCTTGCTTCATGCAGAGTATGTGTGAGCTGAGCTTATTGAATTTATTTATTTATTTATTTATTTATTAATTACAAGAATTTGTAATCCACACCCTCCTGCCAAGGAAGCTTGGGATGGTGTACATTCATCATAAAACAAATAAAACAACCATATAAAAATGCAATAAAATCTTTAAAAAACAATATGACTGGTGCCACTAAACCCCAAACCTCCCACCCACTACCCACCTCCCTCACCAACAGCTTGGCGGAACAGCCAGAGCTTACATTTTCATCAAAAGGAGGGGAGGTCTGGGGCCGAACAGACCACAACCAGGAGAGAGTTCCACAGCCTCAGGGTGGCCAATAAGAATGCCCTCCCCATCATCGCCACTCGAGACACTCGGGGGATTTCAAGGCGGGTGCCCCCGGCCAACTGCAGGGGCCGATCTAGGATCCAGGGGATGAGGCAGTCCCACAAGTAGGTGGGGCCCAGACTGTGTAAGGCTTTAAATGTAAGAACCAACTTCTTGAATCAGGCCCAGAAGACTCGGTGTGCATGTGTTGCTGCATCTGCACTGCCAACCCAGGTGGCTATTAAACTGCATAGACATTTCTGTCACAAGCATGTGTTACAGATGTTAGGACCACTGAAGCATTGAAACTTTTAATTGTGCTGGGGGGTGGGGGAGGAATCATTGAATGTTAAGAAATGGGCAGGTGGCGGAATCTGCAAGGCAGTGAAGGTCACTGTGCTTGGAATGTATGCGGGAACAGAACTGCTCAAAAGCAACTCTTAGAATTTCTTATCTTTTGAAAGTAACAGTTTTTGCTTGCAACAAGCATGAAGGGTCATAACACCAAAGCTATTGCTGCAGGTTGTTTGCCAAGGAAAGTCCAATGGCTTTGACTTTTGTGTGTGAGTGCTAGGGGTGTGCACCAGGGAATCCATGTGGTTTTTGTTATTAAAAACTGTTGTTATTGTTATTAATGAAATCTAATTTTTTGTTATCGGTGTCATTATTGGTATCTATCAATTTTGTGCAACTATGAAGATTTTGTTTTGGGTATCGTTTCCATTGTGGGCTGCCACTAGTGGCAGAAGAGCCAGCAGACACCTGCCCCAGACTTCTCAGAACTCCTTCCTCCCTTTCTCATTATAATGCAGTAGTAAGTGCACAATGACAATATGAAAAATTACTAATATGTATGTCTAACCTACACCTAATAACCTATACTATATGCAATATATTCCTATCTAAGTATCTATATCAATAAACATCTATCTATCTATCCTATAATGCTAATATATATAATTAAAAAGCCTATCTATCTATCTATCTATCCAGGGGTGTAGCAAGGTGGAGAAGGGCCCGGGCTCAAGTCTCAGTTATGGGCCCCCTATGTGCGCGCGTGCAAAGCATGTGCGTGCGCCAAAACCCCAAAGTGGGTGGGGCTTAAGGGATGGGGCAGGGCTTAAGGGATGTCCCCACCCCACAGCCCCCATGTGTCTGTTGCAGCCGGGGGCTCCTTACCGTCCGGCTGAGAGCAGACTGGGGAGTGAGGATTGGAGCCCTGCTCCCTGCAAAATCATAGGGACCCCACACTAAAGACCCAGACCCTTATTCAAACACAACCAGTCTGTCCTACTGTCCCCTAAGCAGGCTGCACCCCACAGAGCCCTCGTCTCAGCATCAGGCACTGGCCCTTTAAGGGTGTGTCTGGGACTCAGCTATGGGTCGGGGTTGTGGAGCATAGGCAGAGCTGGAGATGGGCAAGCCCCAGGAAGTATGCGAAACCAATTTTCAAATTTTGCAACCATGAAAAAAACAACACACTTTTTGTTGAAAGATAAATTATACACATTGGCTAAATTATGCAAATTCTAAGTACAAACCAGTTCCCCAACATGCCACTCAATTCGTTTGAGACAGCTCCAGTCTTGAGAATAGCCAATGCATGGATTCTCTCTGTGGGTCTGGAAGGGACTCTGGGGGTCTTTGTACTGTACCATGGCAGCCCTCCCCTGTGCTCCCTGCTCAGGCTGCCTTCTGCGCTGCCAGATGTGATTTTGTGTGAGCACTTCATCCAATACCAAATGCAACCAATGTGCAGGGTGTGGGAGCCATGTTAGGAAGGTAGGAGGGTTGTGAGGAGGGGTGGGGTGCGGGGGTTGGGTTAGGAAGGTGGGGGAGTCAGGAGGAGGGGCAGAGGTGTGGGAACCAGGATAGAAAGGTGGGGGAGGCAGGGGTTCTTACTTGCAGGGAAGCACAGCACAGCCCATCCATGCGGCACCCCGGGAGCTGCAGCAGCCAGATGGGCAGCAGCTCTCTGGCCGGCAGCAGCCCGGGGCTCCCAGCAGCGGCGAGGCAGCCGGCCGGCTGGGAACACAGAGGGGAGAGCACACTGGACGCAGCGCCGGTTCCTGGGCCCCAAAGCAGAGGATCCAGGCAGGCAGCCCAGCCGTGGGACAGCAAGAACCTCCATGGGCCATGGGCAGGGAGGGAGAAGGGTAGGAGCCGGCAGAGGCGAGCAGGGCTAGTGGCGGCAGCAGTGGCGATCTCCACCGGCAGCGGAATGAGTGGGAGGGAGGTGGCGGTGAATACCTCCCCTTTCTCCCTTCTCCTCCACAATGCTGCCCAAAGCTCCCTTCCCCTGAACCCGGCAGCACAAGTAGTTTTGGGAGAAGCAGGGGAACTATTGAATTTGTGCATGAACACCCCTGGCACCCTGCGCCAGGTCTGAGCGGCTGGGGAGCAGATGGGTTAGTTAGAAGAGGTTGCCACACTCTGGGACCGTGCTCCCCAAATCCAGAACCTGCCCAATCTTTGCTTCCCTCCGCTCCAGAGGCTGCGGCTCACTCACTCACCTGCCAAGTTCCAACGGCACCCCGTCCCCGCTTCCTTCGACTGAAATAAATGCGCCCAGAGTCAGAGTGAGTCTGCTGAGCCTGAGCCTCAAACAACCGCCCTAGGTGCCTGCCTCGTGGTGAACTCAGGCAAGAACGGGGAACGCAGTGCACGTACACAACGTGCGACATTGGGCCAAGCGTGCATGTGGAGGCAGGGCTAAGGGGCTCCAATGGGTGGCGTGGACCCAGGCGGCGGCGGCGGAGGAGGAGGGAGAAGGGGGGGCATCAACATCATGCACAACAGTTGGGTTGTTGTTGTTTTTTATGCGGCTCCACCTGGGGGCCCCCCTGGCAGGCTGGCAGGGGGGCCTCCAGGTGGAGCCGCGGCAAAAAACCCACCAACCTCAGATGGGACAGGCGGCACCGGGCGGACCCCTATTTTTCTTTTCGGGCCCCATGGCTTACGCGGGCCCCCCCCAGAGCAGGGCCCGGGCTCAAATGTGCCCCCCCGCGCCACGGTAGCTACGCCCCTGTATCTATCTATCTATCTATCATGGCCACAATCCCAAGTGGGATCCGCATGGGTTCTGTGTGAGATCCATGCAGGTCCCGCATGGGATCTGCATGGCACAATGCAATTCCTATAGAGATGCGTGTGGTTTGCATGCACATGTGCGCACGCAGGATGCGCGTAGCATGTGCGGGGCATGGGATCACCCCCAATATGGACAGCGGAAGACAGACAGGGGAAGGGAAAAGGAAAAAACTATAGGGTATATCTATTTAATCTCTATATTATCTATATCTGTAATCTATATCTAATCTATATACCTAAACCTATCTCTATCTCTATATATGTACAGGGGGAGACAGACAGGGGAAGGGAAAAGGTAAAATAAAGGTTATAAGGAAAGGTAAAGCGTAACACTGAGGGCTGAGGAGGATTTTTAGTGCAGGCACTAGAGTTCTGTAAACGCAACCTGACACAGCAAGAGCTAATACAGAACAAGAGTCAAACAGCCTGGCCTTGCAATATAAAGGGTTGCAGTGCTCTCCCTAGATCCCCCAGGAGTGTGTCTTGCCCGCTGATGAGGGGGATTTTCTGGGCGCTGTTAGAGCCACTACTTGTGAACTAGACACATGCCTGTCCTGGCTGGTTAAGGCCAGATGGGAGAAGCTGGGGCCTTTTCTGGTAGGGGGGGTCAATGTCTCCCTTCGGAAGGGCAGGATGCCAAGCTGCCTTAAAGAGGCAGTGGTTCGACCCCTGCTCAAAAAGCTCTCTCTGGACATTGACTCCGTTGCCAGTTATCGGCCTGTCTCTAACCTTCCCTTTTTAGGGAAGGTTATTGAATGGGTAGTGGCTCAGCAGCTGCAGGAGCATCTAGACTGCTTCCATTTTCTAGATCCTTCACAGTCCAGCTTTCATCCGAGCTATGGCACTGAGACTGCGCTTGTGGCTTTGGTCGACAACCTCCTCTGTGAATTGGATCAGGGCTGCTCGACCCTGCTGATTCTATTAGATCTGTTGGCTGCTTTTGATACCGTAGACCATGAGATGTTGGTGACTTGCCTGCCGGACCAAGCTGTGGTGGGCGAGACTGTTCTCAAATGGTTCCGCTCATTCATGGCTGGAAGAACTCAGCGAGTGGTGCTCAGGGATCATTTTTCATCTCCTCGGTACCTCTCATGTGGAGTCCCGCAGGGTTCCATTCTGTCCCCTCTTCTGTTCAATGTGTATATGCAGCCGTTGGGTGAGGTCGTAAGGAGCTGGAGTTTGGTGTCATGAATATGCTGATGACACCCAGCTCTATCTCTCTTTTTCTTCTTCCAACTCGGACCCCACAGTCTCAGTGCTCATACAATGTCTGGCAGCTGTGGGGGACTGGATGAGGGCGAGCCGACTGAAGATGAATCCCGAAAAGAAGTAGGTGATGCTTGTGGAGAAGGTGATGGGTTTGATGTCCCCCGTCATTGACAGGGTTCAGCCCCCGTTGGTTCCCCAGGTTTGGAGTCTAGGGGTGCTCTTCGATGCACAGCTCTGCCTAGATGCCCAGGTTGGAGCTGTGGTGAGGAGCGCTTTCTGCCAATTACATCGTTATTTTACCTTCGTTATCGTTATTGCAATAACAATAACAAAAATGATGAATTTCATTATCGTTATCAATATAACGAAAACAAAGTGCACACCCCTAGTGAGTGCTACGGCCACCTGGGGTACAGGGTCTGAGATGTTGTGGGATGATGGATACCTCGGCCTTTGTTGACATTTGAATGATGCCTGACTTACAGAGGGAACTGTCAGACCTGTCCTCTGAGACGGACTATGTGCTCATAGTGTGGCACACGCACATAATGGGATTCTGTGTATGCATGGTGGAGTTCAAACACCCCACAACCCTGCTGCTGTTCATAGTTCAGCAGAATGGAAGAGTGGACACCCTGGATGAGATGAGAGAGTGAGATGAGAATCTGACTGCGACTTTTCTGGACATTTGTATGCTGCTGCCAAAATTAGGACAGTCACGAACGGAGGCTGGACTTTCCTTGCCACTTCTTCTCATCACTTCCCTGATGACAAAGAGGATACCCATGGGGCCACCAAGTGTGCCTCAACTGGATGGCAGAAATGAATCTTTTGGGGGACACAAGTGACTCGGGGTACAGGGAATGTGAACCGACTGATGTAGAGCTTGTTGCCCTATACAAGAATTGGACAAGTGGAGAAGTGCAGAGTGCCCTGGCAAATCGGGATGTTTTCTGCCCCAACTGTATGATAATGCAGAAGATGCTAGAGAGGGTGTACAAGAGGTACATGTTTAACTAGGGGGTTTATGCAAACCAAGAGGGATTTCCAACATCACAGCAGGCGAGCGCTAGTCAAGCATGTCCTGCGCTCTAACCGCCTACCCCTCCACTTCAGCCACCTCAGGTCCCCGATATACCAAGGGGACCTATGCTGCCGCAGTGGTGAAAACAGATACCTGGATGCAACTGTGTTGATGACTATGATCAGGATATTGTTCCACAAAGTAACTAGGTCACTGACAGTGTAACCATCAAGGTCAGTAGGTAAATCCCTCCCAGAGTTCTGGAAACCAATTGGATCCATTAATCTCTGGGGGCAGACTAACCTAACTGGCCCACCACCCTGACAAGGGTATAGGAGGGCAGGGATCTGGGACTTCAGGAGGTAATGGTCCGACCATGACAATGTTGTTGTAACAATACCTCCCAATAATTGGAACCCCCTGTTTCCAGGCCGTAGCAAAACATCAAATCCAGTGTTTGTCCCGCCTCATGTGTTGGGCCAGATATTATCTGGAATAGACCCATGGCTGTCATAGAGACCTTGAAGTCTGGCTCTGGCCCCAATAGGCTAGTCTCAGCAAGTATGTTGCAGTCGCCCAAGACTATAAGTCTGGGTGATTTCAAGACCAGCTCTGAGACCAACTCAGCCAGCTCAGTCGGAGAGTCTGCCGTGCAGCAGGGTGGCTGATATACCAGCAAAATCCCCAATCTTTTCCCGGCCAATTCCAACACAGGGTGGACACACTCTATATTGGATGAGTTAGGCACCAGATACCTTCAACAGACCAAGGTGTCTTTACAGATCACCGCCACTCTGCCCTCCCTCCGCCCCCTCCGACCGTGGGCTGGTGCTGCACCGAGTACCTGGCTGGCATCATCTGGGACAATATAGGCCAGATGTTTCATTAAGCCAGGTCTCTGTAATGCATACGAGGTCAGGGGCCTCATACAGAATAAGATCAAAGATGGTACACAAAGGGGGCTGCCAGTTTCTTATGCTCTACATGTTAAACATATGAGTGTGGGCTGCACAGACCAAACCTGGACTTCAGGGGGCTATCGTCTAGTTTGTTAATACCCTGTGTCTCAAATTACATATGGAGCAGGGGGGCTGTGCTCTATAGAGCTCTCTCATACCCAAGTGTCTGAATAGCTCACAGTTGTTAACACGTTTCATCCTTGTGCCCCCATAGTAAGGTAGAAAAATACAAGCTCCAGATAGACATAAAGAAAAGAAGGGGAGGGGGGCTTTCTATGAGTATTTCATATGTGGTTTTATATCTGTATTTTAAATGTATGTTTTTCTGATGATGTGGGCCATCCTGAGCCTTCGAGGAAGGACAGGATAAAAATCCAACTATTTAACTAACTAAATGGGGCACAGGGCAAATTAAATGACTTTGCCATGATCACACAGGAAGACTGTGTCTGAGAAAGAAATGTAGTCCATATTTCCTGAGTGTGCTATCCATTAATCAGGACTTCCTCCCAATTAGCAGCATGCATTGTAATGTCATTTTTAAAAAAAATCTATTAATTGAGGCCTTTTTCATAGATTTTGCCAATCCCTGGCTGTAATAAAATGCATTTCAAGATAAATAAAGGCAGATTAATGCTTCGTTACCTGATCTTAATGGTGAAACAATGAAGCTTTGTTCATGAATGCCATCATTTCCTCCACTTCCTTTAAGTTCTCGATTTGCATCATAGGTTTTTAATGAGCTAATAGTTAAAATAACCTTCTATAATTACACTGGAATAATCCAGCATTTAGATTATTCAAGCATAATTATAGGGGGATGGCTTAACCATTTATCATTTACAATTCGCCATTGCTCTATGCGCAGATGTCTGAAGAAATGAATTAATAATAATAGCAAGCTATAAAATATATAGCCGGTGCTCTTTGCATCTACAAGAAAATGACGACAGCATCTATTTTTTCCTGCCTCTGCCAGTCACATTCTTGTATTATTTCTTGACACATAAGAGATTATATTCAAAGCACTGGAAACAAAAATATTCATTTTCATGGCCTGATTTTTGTTGACAGTTCCATTTCCTTATCTCCCTGATCGTCTCATAAGTCGCAGCTCTAATATACACTCACCCAAATCTCAGTCAGGTACAGGGGGGTGGAGGAGGGAGTCCAGTGTTATTGGTTTAGATTAAAAAAACACACACACAAAAACCCAAGCCTCTCCTTATATTGAAACTCCTTGAGATTAGCTAGGACTACAGACTGCTCAAGAAATGTCCCCTGATGAACTTCTAGGCTGCCTGCAGTTCCAGGATGCTCTTGTACTGGTGTCTGTAAACCTTTTCTCTTGCTTGGATGCCACATACACTCCATGTGCTTGATTAGAGAGAAGAAGTGCAGGGAATAGGAGGGTTGGTTCATTCTGATCAAAATATAATAGGGAGTGGGGTTCGCTGATTGCCAGCTGTTCTGCAGCATGTCATTATGATCCTGGTCTCCCTACAGCTGTGCAGCTGCATGCTTTCAAAACCGGCCAAATCAGAGGCTCCATAATCAGCTTTTCCCCCGTTTGCCTTTAAATGTCTAGTGCTAGTGAATAACAGGACCATGCAAGATTGTTGATTGAAACAATCAATCAACAGATGAGCAACTAGACACTCATCTGGTGTCAATCAGCATTGCTCCTCTGAAGACTATTTAATGTATTCATTTATTTATATTTGTATCCCACCCATATCTTGAAGACTCCTGCCAAACACCTCGCCGTACAAAAAGGTCTTGCATCCCTTCAGAAAACACTGAGTCCATACCAGGCTTTGGCCATTCTCTTCAGAATCGTGATGGAGCATAGGGCATAGGGCAGTTTTTCGGATATGTTTAAATTGCACTGATTTACACCAGCTGAAAACCTGCCCCAGAACACCTCGGAGCTTGTAACCTCAACTTGTATGAAATGCCAATGGAAAAATCTCAAAGAAAACACAATCCTTTCAGCTGCAGAAAGTTATCTTCTAACAGACTTGTGTATGATATGCCAACATATTTATATACATGTGACGTGCCATTCATAATGCCAGGTGCTTCATTAATCCCCTTCATGTTATGTATAAATAGAAGAATTTCTCCTGTTTTCGTTTATTTATGTTGAAAGGTTTCATATTGGTGAACTGGAAATGGCTGTCAAACATTAAAAGTCTTCACCTTAGGTAGCTTGTTGTTTTAAAAAGGTGGGGAGGAGGGGAAAGGAAGGGAGGAGTGGTTATTTCATTGTACTGAAACAATCAAATCCTACCCCTTGAGCTTTCCTGTTCTCCTGGACTCCAGCCGCTTTCTTCTAAACTTGTCCTTCATAGGTCCTAACTTCAAAACTTGTCCTAAACTTGTCCTTCCTGCATGGCTTCCCTATCACATTTACAAATGCCACCTGTCCTATACAGTCTGTATGACCTAATCACCACATTGCTTGCACTGTATCTAACTGATCTGGTACTTATTTATATTAACATTCCTTTGCACTTCAAAAAGACCTCAAAGTAGACAGCAAGGTGGACCTAAACTGTTAAGTAAAACATATAAGGCCTTTTTTCACTTCCAGAGCAGTGACGATCCTTAATGTAAATGAGAATCAGATGCAAGCAAAAGGCGCAGTGCAATGTGAACTTTATATAACTGTAGCAGGGGACGGTGTTGAGTGTTGTCAGGATTGGTTCCAAAGAGTCACGCAAACGCAGGGAGTTAGCGTATTCAAACTTTATTCACAGACTTCACTGCTTTTCTCACCAGGCACTCGGCATATGATCCAGACATAACTCAGCACAGTCCTTTTATAACAGAATTCCAAAGTCTAATCACAGCTGACCAAAGTCTCTTGAGCTGGACAGACAACAATGCAGCAGCTTTGTCTCCTAGAAGCAAGCCTCAGGCTTTTTCCACTATCCAGGGAGTTTAGAGTCTTCACTCCCACCAAGCATCTAGTACAGGGTTTCCTCAGTTCATACCTCTGGCCTTCTGCAACGGCTCCCAGGGCTTTCTCTTTCTCTAGCCGCCAGCAGTAGACTTCTTAGAAAGAGCCCTCTATAGCAGCTTTCCCTTTCATCAATCTGAGACAGCCACAGCAGAGAGGTCTTTCCCATCTGGAGTCCAAGCAACAGACTTCTGCAGAAGGCCATTGGAATCTAAGCCTTTTGTTCATTATACTGAATAGTTCATAATAGTAACCATTAAAATTAGTAGGGAACCTCCAGGTTCATCTTTGCTATTATAATGAAGGGTGTTATAATGAGCGTTTCTTGTGTTGCCCCCAGTCTCATGTGCATTTCATTCAACATATAAACCTTGTCTTTCTCTTTCTGAAAATGTATCTCTTAACTTTGCTACCTATTAATTATGTATTATTTATTTATTTATTATTTTGTGAAATTTGTTGGCTGCCCCCTCATGCCTATGGCATCTCGGGGAGGCTTACAATATCATAAAAACACAATAATAATGAAATCAACAACAATAAAAAACACCAAACCCACAACAATTTATAAAACATCACTAAAACCCACTATAACCCATAACCCACCCCCCACCCCACCCTTCCCTCTGAAGGCCTGGGCGAACAGCCAAGTCTTGCAAACTCATCGAAAGGCCAACGGGCCTGGGGCCAGGCAAGCCTCCTCTGGGAGGGAGTTCCAAAAATGCAGCCCGGCCACCGAGAACGCCTTCTCCATTGTGCCCCCCAGTTTTACATGAGGGACCTCCAGAAAAGTGCCCCTGGTGGACCGAAGGGATCGTTCTGAGGCATGGAGGGCAAGGCGGTCCCTGAGATATGAGGGGCTGTCAGCAGGAGGCAGAGAGGCAGGGGTCCCCACCCCCCAGGACATCACACCCAACAGCCCCGAGAGCCCAGAAACTTGCTTGACGAGCGCCCCGACCTGGGAGCACCCCCTCCGGCGTCGCCAGCCCCGGCAGCGGCACCACACATCGTGGACACCCCCCCGGCAGCGACGGACAATGGAGGGAGTCCCTCACAAGCGCCGCCGACCTCAGCGGCAGAAACGCAAATCGGGGCCACACCCCCAGCAGCACCAGGCAACGCAGGGATTCCCCCGCTCAGAGCAGCTGCGACCATGTACGGGGACGGGGCTTAGAGATTAAAAGCCAGCGCCGCCGAAGGAGCGGCGCTGGTGATTAGTTGAAACTGGCCCCTTGTGTGAATTGTGGAGATTGGAGAGAAATTGCGTCTAACGACTGGTGTTTGCCCCATGAGACTGAACTTCCTACCCGAACCCTTACCTACGGTGTGACTGTGAGTGTGGACCAACGAGTGTGAGCGTGGCTGGTGAGTGTGCGTGCCCCTCCCCCTCCCCAACCCCAGGCCCTGGTGCGTCGGAGGTGAGTGACCAGAGTATTCCCTTCCCATGGGCCCTTTGTGCACCCCCTGTGGTGAATCCTCACCACCTATCCTCCCTGACATCCTGTGTACGTGTGGGATAAGTGCAACTGGGGCAGCCTTGGTTTCTCGGTCAGTAGCGCCCTATGATGATAGGGGCCTGTTCTCTTTAATTAGAGGTAAAGACCCAAACACTATCCTGACGGGCATTCTGACTCCGCGAGATCCTTGCTCTGACCGAGGCGAACCAAGGCAGTGTGCATGGAACCCCTCCTGGCCCCAGTGACAGGGGCCCAGACTGTGCAGGGCTTTATAGATCAATATTAACACCTTGAATCTGGCTCGGTACGCTATAGGCAGCCAGTGCAGAGCGCGGAGCACCGGTGTTATGTGCTCACGCTGCCCCATCCCCGTAAGAAGATGGACCGCCGCATTCTGCACTAGCTGCAGCCTCTGAACCAGAAACAAGGGAAGCCCCATGTAGAGCGCGTTACAGTAGTCTAACCTTGAGGTGATGAAGGCATGGATGAGAGTGGCCAGATTGGGCAGGGAGATGTATGGTCAAAGCCTCCGTACCAGATACAGCTGGCGAAAGGTGGCTTTAGCTACCGCCTCCATCTGCTGATCCAGACCGAGGCCCGAATCCAAAACAACCCCCAGACTCCGAACCTGAAGAGCAACAGACGGGCGAACCCCACCCCATCAGAGGGGCCAGCACCTCCCTCGCCCTTCCCACCACCACCACCTCCATCTTATCGGGATTGAGCTTCAGTCTGCTCTGCCACATCCAATCCGCCACGGCCTCCAAACATTGGGAAAGTAACAAGACAGCAGGACCTGGGTTGGTTGAAAACGAGAGGTACAGCTGAGTATCATCAGCATATTGGTGACATCGCACCCCGAACCCTCTCACAATCTCCCCCAAGGGCTGCATATACACATTAAATAATAGTGGAGACAGAATAGAAACCTGTGGAATGCCGCAGGTCAAGGCCCGGGGGCTAGATGTTTCAACCCCCAACACCACCTGCTGGCTTCTATCCGAGACGAATGAGCGGAACCATCCCGCCCAGACCCCCCAGGTCTCACAGCCATCTCAGCAGCAGCCCATGGTCCATGGTATCAAAAGCGGCCAAAAGATCTAGCAGGATCAAAAAGGTCGAACATCCTGCATCCATCTCCCGGCGGAGATCATCCACCAAGGCCACCAAGGCCGTCTCAGTACCATAGCCGGGGCGAAACCCAGATTGAAAAGGGTCAAGGAAACTGATACTGTCCAGATGCACCTGGAGCTGCCGAGCCACTGCCCATTCAATAACTGTCCCTAAAAAGGGGAGATTAGAGATAGGATGGTAGCTGGCAAATGCGTCTACATTCAAAGATGGCTTCTTCAACAGGGGACACACCACAGCCTCCTTGAGGCTGGATGATAACCTCCCCTGCCAAAGGGACACGTTAACCACCTTCGCCAGCACCGTCCCCAATGTCTCCCTGGAGGCTTTCACCAACCAGGATGGGCACAGGTCTAATTCACAACTGGTGGCCCTAACAGACCCCAGGACATCCACCGCATCGGCTGGCATCACTTCCTGAAACTCTTCCCAGAAAGATCGACCAGACGGTGCCTCCATAACCTCATGCTCCTCACTTCCTGCTTCTAACCCGGTGTCGAAGTTACTCTGGATCTGAGTGATCTTGTCTGCAAAGTAGGTGGCAAACTCCTCACAGTGGGCCTGGGACAAGTCCCAGGTGGAGAGAGGCTGGACTGACTAGCCCCCGCACCACCCAGAACAGCTCCACTGGACGCAACTTTGCAGATACGATGAGGGCAGCAAAAATTCCTTCTTTGCTGTCCTCACAGCCTCAACATAGGACCACAAATGGGCCCTATGGAGAAGTCGGTCAGATTCAGAGCAAGTCCGACACCAGCATTGCTCTAGTCTCCTACCTACCCATTTCATACACCGCAGTCCCTCGGTAAACCAAGGGGCCCTGCGGTGATGAGACAGAAGTAGTGGACGTCTCGGACCCACCCTGTCAATGGCCTCCCCCAGCAAGATATTCCAATGCTGGACCAGCTCATCGACCGAGTGACTGTCTGGGTCCAAGGTTAATTCCCGCAGAGCCTCCTGGAACCGCTGCGGTTCCATCAGCCTCCGAGGGCGGACCAACCTAACTGGTCCATTCCCCTTCTGGAGGGGGTGCATTGAAAGGCTGGCCTGTAGGAGATAATGATCTGTCCATTATCTCCTACAGTATTAAATGGTGATAATACTTAGTTGTCTCACTGCATTGTTGTGAAGATTATGTACTCATAGAGCCCAGGAAATACTACAAAAATATTTTAAATAAATAGTCACATTTTGGTCACATGCCTTGCAGTTGCATGTTTGCTTTCCTTGCGTATTAAGATGACCAAGGTTTATTGACACATGCTCACAGAAAGCTATTTTAAATTTCCATACAGCAGTATTTATGGAGACTGTGCATGCCTCTACCATTAAAGTCAATGGGAGCTAAGCCATGGACTTCAGTCGATGGAGGATTGCACCCCACACATTAAATTTGCACATGCATGTATTCATGCTCGACATTCTAGTTCACTCACCCATTCATCCAACAGAAACAAAAACCACATTACTTTTATGTTCAATCAGAACTAGCCAATGTAGCTCAAACAGTGAATATTAAGTGTTTCTCAGTAACAGCCAAGGATCAATCCATAGGGTGTTTACAAATCTTCTGAATAATTGTGAATAATATGTTGAATCGTTTTAGCAACCAATTCACTGGAGCAAACTGCAATCTGATTGTGGTTATTCTGCAGTCAGAAAAAGAATGGCCAAATCCATTTGGTAAATTATTTGTAGTAATTTATATGACCTACTCTAATTAGTTCAGGCAAGATCATTGCCGGCACACCCCCAGAAATGAGATGGGGAGACATGAGTTGGAATTAAATGGCTGCACTCTTTAATCAAACAGAGCAAGAACGTTGGTGAGATTGCTACTAAGCAATCGTGGGTCCAGTATTTTGTATTAAGAATGAATCTAACTCTTGAACAGGTCTGACCTGGATATGCCCTCCAATGCCAGCACCAAAACCATCTTAACAACATTCCCCCTTCGAACAGCTCCTTGGCCAAGGCCGAAGGGGAAATGCCCGGATGGGCATGAGTAAGGAGAATGGTGTTGTTAAGGTTTGAGGGCCATGCTTGCCCTTACCCCCTGCTTGACACCCATCCCAGTGGAACGATCCTGTTGTTAGCCATGTCCTCCTGCTTATCACCAGGTATCGCCCCCCCCCCCCATCTCTTATGGAGATGACTCTTTCTTCTATCCTAAGACTACCTAACCAAACCTATTAGCCATATTGAACCCCTGCAAGAGCGCGACATAATAAATGTAAAGAAACAAGTATCCCAGGTCGAATTATTTGCCAAATCAAGTATATGTCCAAATTATAAAGTATCTGACCCAATAAACATATGCCAGATTAAAACTTAAACTATTTTAAATTAGCTGCCAAGTCAGAATTGAATCCAAATAGTCCAATTAAGTCCAAATTACTAGCCATTAAACTAATTTAACCTATTCCAACACTGCGAAGAAGGCGAAACACACACGCATCTCATGACTGAGGTGCCTGTCAAAATCCCTTCTTGATCCCCTAACGGCAACCAGTTAAACCCGCAGTATAAGAGGGACAGGTGGGTAGGTGCTGACTGCTTGGGGAAACCAGGTGCGATTGCAGTGCCTAGCCAAACAACCTGCATGGGCAGCAACTCCTCCCCCCTCCCCTCCTAGTCAAGGGGCGGCTGCCCCCACGCTGACCAATCATGCGCTGACAATGGAGAGCATGATGCCTAGGAAACCTATCAGAAGGTCCCCAGGCTGAACATGTGGGTTTTCCAAACCCCTGCGGCCCCCTCCGCGTCCATTTCACGAAGAGAGGCGCGGCAACCTCCCTCCGCCTCCATTTTGGCAGCGGAGGGCCTTTCTCTCACATCTGCAGACAGAGGACTTCAAGTTTTCCTGACCAGATGCCACAGCTGATGTGTGGAGTTAGGAGTCATGTGGGACTGTAGCAGGGCATGTCTCCCAGGGGTAAGTCCCTGCAGGATCATAACCCAATAATCACTTCTCACAGGGAATTCTCTCAAGTGTTCTTTATTCACACACAGTCTTAGCAGTAGTTCCAAATGTCCATCACCTCAGAGTTCACATGCACACAGTTGTTCCATCACAGGTATACCATCTCCACCAAATACAGTCTCAACATATCCATCATCATAGCTCTCATATCTATTGGACTCTTATCCCCAGTCTCTAAAGTATTTTGACACAGTCCTCACTAATGCTGGGAAACAGCCCTCTGGAAACCCCAGCCCTCAATCTAGCCCCAGCTCACTGCCTCTGGCTGGCTCCTCACAGACATCAGGCTCCTGGGTCTGGTCCAGTCCCTCAGTCAGCCAGCATAACAGGATTCAGGACCTTGGAGAGGGATGCCAAGTCTCGTTCCCCAAGCAGCAAGCTTCTCCACAAGGTCCAGCCTTGGTTCAGGACCTTGGTCAGCAGTCCACAGCAGCCAACTGTAGCAGTGTTCTTCTCTCCAGGACAGCCAGGCTCAAACTGAAGCTCTCGCTGGCTTCCCTCTTCTCATATGAGCAGAGTGGGCATGACGAGTCCTCCAGACTGCCAGCCCTTAAAGGGCTATTGTCCTGCCCCACTCTCCCTTATGTCTCTGCTGGAATTTTACTGTCTCTACAGGGCTGGCCAGGCCTCACCAAGCCCATATCCAGCTGTCAGATCAGGCACTACCCAGCCTGCCCAGACTGGCAGGTACTCCTTTTCCTTTTAAAGGGGCAGCAGTCACATTAGGCTGCTCCAAGCTCCAGGAACCTGGCAGGGGTGCGTGGGACTGCTCTTATGTGGTTCTGTTCATTCCTGTTCAGGCAGTTCCTGCAGGTGGCGGTGGGAGACTGCTCGTCGTCCCCCTGGAACCTTTCCTGTGGTGTCCCACGGGGTTCCATCTTGTCTCCCCTTTTGTTCAATGTGTATCTGAGGCTGCTGGGCGAGATCATTCAGAGGTTTGGAGGGAAGTGCCATCAGTGTGCTGATGACAGCTCTCTTTTTCATCTGACCCAGGTTCTGTGGTCTTGGTGCTTACCCAGTGCTTGGCTGCTGTTGGGGATTGGATGAGGGCGAGCCAACTGAAGCTGAATCAAGAAAAGACTGAAGTGATGATGATTGGACAACCCTGTGACATGGAGGGGACTGATTTGAGACTCCTGTCATTGAGGGGGTCCGGCCCCCTCTGGTTACACAGGTTTACAGCCTTGGAGTGCTTCTTGGACCCCTTGCTGTGCCTGGATTGTCAGGTTGCAGAGGTGGCCGGAAGCACTTTTTGCCAACTATATATGGTGAGGAGGCTGCTCTTGATGACTATTTGGAAGCTGCAGCTGGTGCAGAATGCGGCAGCCCGGCTCTTTCGGGTGTGGATTGCTGTGAGCACATTGCATCTGTGCTTTACAGTCTGCACTGGCTTCCAGTTCCTATAGCATCCTGGGCACAATTCAAGGTGCCAGTTTTGACCTTTAAAGCCCTAAACAGCTTTGGCCCCACACCTTTCCTTCTGTGCTTCACTGTGGCACCTGCAGTTGTCCGGGAGTGCTCTCTTGTGGATACCACCTCCCAATCTTGTTCATACAAGTGCCTGCAGAGAGGCAGTCTCAACTGCTGCATTATGGAACTCCCTTCCCCCATAAGGTCTGTCAGAGCCTGAGCCTGAGTATATTCCAGAGGCAGTGTAAAACCTTTCTCTTTGGTAAACCATTTGGTAGGCAGGGATAGGGGTTGGATCAAGTGGGTTTCTGGGGTGAGGGTGGGTTTTTTAAAGAGATTTTACTGTATTTTTGTTATATTTTCCTGTGTTTTTATTACTGTAAGCTGCCCTGAGTCTTCAGGGGAGGGTTATAAATTTCAATAAATAAATAACTAAATTAATAAATTTATAGTATGTACAGCAATGGTATTGAGTGGGGAAATCAGCTTAAATATCAAAATGCTCCATCAGTCTAGGAGAATAATTAAGATGACCTTGCAGGACAAGGTGTAATTGGCACATATTATAGTGACTAATCTAATCACTCTCTGAAAGAAAAGAAAACAAGTTTCTCTTGTTAATTCTACCAAGACTTCCTGGTATATTTTCTTCAGGGTGAAAATATGCAAGAACTATTTGGAGCAGATTTTCTAGTCTTAACTGGTACAAAAAAAGATTTCATGCAAGTAATTTGGGCTAAAGTGACCATCACTAAGTTGACCAGCTCTTTGGCGTAAATAAAATTAGATTTCAGGATAGCAGTTCCCAGATTATGGGTCAGGACTCAAAATGATATCTAATATACTTCGCTTGTCTTTGTGTTACTGTCTGGTGTTCTGATATTATTTAGTGTTCCCGGACTAAAAATGGGATCACACAGGTGAAAGGTTCGGGAAACGCTGGTTTAGGATGTCAACCCTTGAAGCTCCATGGAACACATGAACATAAGGGCGTTAATAATACACTAGTCCCCCAACAAGTGGGTGTTTTCATGATTGTCTATTACATGACCAGGATCACTCACCACTCACCCATGGCACTGGTCCAGAGAATGTGGAGCCTGCCGTGAGGTCTTATGCTTGGTAATGTGTACCCACTTGTTGGCATGGTGTTGAGTTGCAGAGGAGTTGGTGTTTGTTTGGGGAGGAGTAAGTGACGGGTTGTAGCTACTGTTGCTGTGAGATAGGAAGTAAGTGGCTGGAGAGCAGGACTGAAGCTGACTTGGGTGTGAGTTGATCAGCAAATCAACTCAGAGTGAATTTGTGCTTGGGAGATCTCTCTCTTTCTCTCTGTGACAGAGAGGGAGACAAAGTGGTTCAAATGATCTCTTTTATTGGACCAACTGCTATTGGTGAGAATGTGCAAGCTTTTGGGCCACACAGGGACCTTCCTCAGGCATATAGCGTAGCCATTCTGAAATATATAAACTGAGTAAATGTAGGGCAGGTTTATTATTTCCTGTTATTTCAGGCATCGGTATGTTCTGGTTGGTCCCAGTCTCTCCTTGTAGCTATTGGTGGGCTTTCTCTGTGCGGATGGTTGGGGTGTGGCAGGTCCTGCAGTGGTGCAGGGGGCTGGACTAGATGACCCTTGATGTTCCTTCCAGCCTAGTGACTCTATGACTCTAGGTATATATTAGGAGGCATGGAATGTGTCCCTTTGTGCAGCCTTTCCCTTATCCCCTTCCCACCCACTCGCCTCTTCCCTTCTACCTTGAAATGACTGCACAGGGTTCACAAGAGAGGGAACTGAGCTTCCAAGTGTCTGAGAAGGAGGGGAGGAAAGTGGAAGCCTCTGGCTTCCCTGCCTCCCTGCTGCACCCTAGGGCATATCCTCCCCTTCTTCCACACAATTTGTACATTACGGTCAGTCCTCACACAGCATGTGGGGGAGTGGAATACTCCTCACACATTGCCCACTCGTAGGGGGCTACCCATCGTGTTGTTTATTAACACAGAAGGATACTTTAAATAAGGCTGAGGCTTTCTAATTTCCAGTTGATTGTATACCTTATAAGATTCAAATGCCATTGTTGCGCTTTTAGGGTTTTGGTGTTGTTTCTTTTTGTATTGTTTACAAAACACAATTCTGATTCAATAAAGGCAGGAAAAGTCTGATCACCCGGTGTGACCTCAGTAGCAAGGCTGGAATGCACAATAAGTACTGTATGAAATGAGGCCAAGGCAAATTCAGAATGGAAGGAAGAAAAATGTGGGCTATTAATTTTTATAACCTAGAAATTGTTAAAAGGCATATCCAGTCTTGAAACTCATGCAAGACCAGATGCTCTCTAATGCTGCAATCATAAAATGTGTCACTCCAGAACAGTGCCACTAATTTTAATGTGTAAGTCGTGGTGTTCAAGATTGTGGTCAAAGGCCATGATCCACAAACCACTTACTCTGGATTAGCCCCATTAGGGCTTCAATGGGACTACTTCAGGGTGATTTGTGAATCGTGGTCCAGGTATTTGCACTTTAGGAAGTCACTTGCAGTTTTGTTCCTTTTTGTTTGTTTGTTTTAAATCAAATAAGCCACTGTATCTGGAATTAAGGCAACAACTGCATTATAGAGATGGTGACAGAGCAGGTGTGAGCAGACACAAGTAGCAGCATCTAAAAAATACATAATTCATACAATTCCCATTTGTATCTGCTCTATAGAATCCCTTCGCTCTACCTAATTTATGGCCTGAACTTGCATCTCTTATGGACGCAAAAATCTCACTATTCAAATTCCTCAGCCCCAAACACATCTCTATGGGGAGTAGAATGAGGGCAATACAGGGAGGGACACAAGTGGACTTCTCTCTTCCTCCAGATTTTGGGCCACTCAGGCTGCTGCTTCTCTGGGCCAGTCTCACCACTGTTGCAGCTCCACAATCATGCACCATTGGAGCAGTGGCAACAGCGGTAGCAAAGTACCTGCCTAGCAAAGCAGCAGCCCCCTTCTGGGGCACACTTTCACTCCCATTGGAGGAGATTAGGGATCTGCGAACATGGTTCAGAACGTTCGGCGTTCGGCCTGAACTCAGCCAGTTCAGACAGCCGAACTGAACGCAGAAACCCCCAAACAGTTCAGTCACGTTCGGATGAGTTTGGATGCATTCGGGGGCAAGGAAAACGTAACTTTGGGTGGGAAAAACATGTCTGGAAGGGGGAGGCAGCTGAGGAGCAAACTTCCTGGCACCAGCGGTGGAGACCAGGGGTGGTTTCAGGGCCAAATGATACCGATACCGGGGGGGAAAAAAATAGATTTCAGTATCAGTAGTGCTATTTTTGGATGTTCAGCCGAGCCGAACTCCGCTCTACCGAACAACCAAACCCGAACTCGGGTTTCGAACCGAATGACCGAACATCCGAACTGCGTTCTGTTCGCACATCCCTACTTGTTAGTACTTGGATGGGAGCCAACTTACAACACCTAGATGCCATTATTCCCTTTGAGGTATTATTTAATAAACACCTCAGCTTGTTATTACTAGAGTTGGGCTTTTATAGTTCTCAAGTTCCAAGCCTCTGCATGGAGGTATTAAGCTATTCTGCTGACTTGTCCTGGCACCAGATAAGATAGGACTCACTCAATCCAACCCAAAAGTGCAATAATGAAGCTAGAAGAGAGGAGATAAGGACTCACAGGACAGGGAGAAGCGTTATATAGCCTGATCATGAAAATGCTTGGGTTATGTTTGTTGTTTCTTATGAATGAAAGAAAACCTCAGGAAGGCAGGGGAGGTTTGGATAATAATTCATCAGGTATGCTCTGTTGAGAACAGGGCTAGGAGCTCACCTGTTCACAGTGTCCCTTTTGCATTAAACTGAGGTCTGGCTAATCTTTGTCATGAAAATACATCACAACACTCTTGCAACACAAAAGTCCCCTTAGTCTATATTCCAAATCAAGTAGTGACATTCTTCTGTATGCTGTTGCTGCTGCAGAAGGCTGTTGAATTCCATTCTAGGGAGTCAATGCATTTTAGTATCTGCTACCTATTTGTCCATTCCAGCAAGATTCTTCAGGATACAGGGTGCTGTATAAATCTACAGGAGGTGATAAGATGACAGCATTCTTGTTTCACATTCAAATATCACTCACTCCCTGCTGGGCAAACAGTGCTACATAAGTGATACGGTAGGCAAAAGAGACAGCTGAACTGAATAAAACATTTCTTGATGTTTTTGCCGAATATGATTGAATAATAAGATTGCAATCCTATCTCAACCTATCTTTCTCTTCCTACTCTCTCACATACACTCCTTAAGCTTTAAGATTCCTTCATGCCCTTCAAGATGAGTTCCATTTTCACTAAGCTTTGATGGCAACTTTTCCTTCAGTTGTCTACCTTACCTGCTTCTCTCAACAGTGTGTGTGACAGCAGCAGAGTGACACTAATAGCTCTTCTAACCCCACTTTCCTGCCCAGCAGCATTTAAACTCCAACCAAGTGCTCATTCACACAACACTCTTCTAGAGTGGATTGTGGCACAAACTCCCATTTCAAGTGTTATGTGACTCCCTTACCACCTCCTCTGCTTTTGATGATCCGTTGCTCTCTGCCACTGGATGCAATAGGAACACCACTGAGATGCAGGGAAATCAACATCTGTGTGAGAGCATTTCTGGACAGGACAAATACATATTAAGAAGCCTGAAGCAAGTTTGCAAGGGGAAAGGCATTGTGTGAATGAATCCCTATGGGACGGACTTCATACATACTCTTTCACACCTATGGGCTTTGTGAAGGTTGTTACAAATTGCCAAAGTCCCCTAGGTGTCAAACAGAAGACTCCATGATGTCACCTATCCTGCCTCTCCACTCTCTGGATGGTAGGTACAGTTGGGGAAGAGAGAGACTCATGCCTGAATTTCTTGTAGCACTTTGAATTCCACAACACATACTCAAAAGCGAGAGAAAAACCACACAAAGGAAGCTAATCCCACTTTCCCTAGCAAAAAGTGAAGTTGATCCCTTGAAAAAACTGTGGTCAATGATGTGAAAAATGGGGTAGAACAAATAGCAATATGTCATATCTTCGTCACTAAAGCCCACTTGATCATTCACTCCATATTCTAATGGTTTTCCATTTATGGAACCAAGAGAGCATCTGACTGAATGATGGCATATTGTCAGATCTAGTCTTCTAAAGAGTACTTCTTAAAAGCTGGCAATGGTTTTTCTCTCTATCCATACTTTATTGTGTTTTCTATATGTGACTTTGGCCCTTTTGGTACAGGTTGCTGTGGGGGGTGGGATGGGTGGACGGCATGGCAGGTGGGCAGTGTGTGTGGGTGTGTTCCCATGGACCCCCACACACCTCCACACATGGCGCATCTGCCATTGGCACCTGGGGGGGACTGGTGAGGGGGAAGGAATGGGACTGAGAGGATGTCTGGGGGCACTGGCAAAGAGGTGAGGGTAGTGAGAAGTCTGGGAGGAAGCTAGCAGGGGGTAGGGGGTTGGAATAGTCTGGGAGCACTGATAGGTAGGGCAGGGGTGGGGAACCTCAGGCGCAGGAGGCCAAATGTCGGTCCTGGCAAGTTAGTATGTGGTCCCTTTCCAGTTCCTGGATCTGCCTCTTGGATACTCACTATCCATACGACGGGAAACTTTTTGCTCCACAATTCGATCCATCACCTTATCTTCACTCTTGAAGTTCTGGCTGAAAGTTATATTGTCTCCTTGCCAAACAAACTCCCTTTTAGGGCTGGCTATAACTAATGGCCTTCACAACCCATGGATAGCAGCCGTGGAATTGGAGGTTCAATAGCTGGGGCTTTCTCCAGCCTTACTTAAATCCTTGAGTGTTGAGGGCGCTATGGCCCTTATTAAAAGAAGGATTGTGGATCAGGAAATGCAGACAGAGAACGCCCTTCTATCGGACAAGAGGGTCGCTCCAATTTATTTCCCTGATGACCCCCTGAGGAGAAAAGCCAATTATCTGTTTACGTGGTTGGATTAGAATAAACGTCAGATTTTTTCAAGATTTACGTGCAATGTTTATCCATCTGCACTTCTGGAAGGCTGTCTCCAGGGGATCCCAAGGGAAATGTGTACTTGCGTATTATGTGACCTCCATGAGATTGACTCAGCAGCTCATGTCTTCTTTCGATGTCCAGCTCTTGCCGAGCCTAGGCTGAAATACCTAGAGATTACCCCTGCTGACATCTTGGGGTGGCAGTATGAAGCCTTGTTACATCGACTCCTTAACCCACTAGACACGAAGGTGTCAAGATCTGTAGCAATTTTTTGTGTTGCCTTTATATGAATTAGACAATCTTATCTTTCTAAGTATGCCTAATTGTCTGAAATTTTTTGCCTTAGTTGGGGTTTCTATTATCAAATTGCCCGGGCTATTATGTCTCACTATTATGTTGTTTTGTGGCTGGCTGGTTTACATTTGTATAAGATAGTTATCTATATTTTTAAGGTAGCGTCTTTAGTTGTTATAGAGTTTTGGGTTGGCCAGGTCAACCCTGTGTATCTTCTGATTATTGTTTTGATTGATATGTGTATCTTTCATTATCTTATTTTACTCTATTGCCCTGACTGTTTTATTGCATTTTTTGAATTGGTTTTATATTTATTATGGCCTACGGCCAACAATAAAAAATTATTGATTGATTAATTGACTCACTATCCATAGCTATTTCCTTGTAATTCCATCAAATCTTTTGTCGTTCCACTCTCTGCTCATCTCTCTCTCTCTCATTGTCATTGCACTCAACTCTCAGCATCTCTTCCTTATCATGCTACCCAGTTCCTTGTTAGTCCATCCATTTCCAGGACATTTTCCTTGACGTACCACAGTGTGCCTCCACCCCTCTTGCTTGTCATTCTATCAGCTCCTCGTTGTCCTTTTGTTGATATTCTAACCAGACACTTTCTATTTCACCCATTCCCATAACCCCTTCATTGTCAATCTATCTACTCCCTCTGGCACCCCTTCTTGGTTTTCTACATTATCCTCTCTCATTTAACTTATTCCCTCTTGCTCTTCTCTCATCATCCCTTTAGCTCCTCATTGTCCTCTCATCATTTCCAGCAAGTGCCTTCCCTTGTCATTTCATACCTCCTCCATATCATTCTAGCCAGTCCCATGCCATTCCAACTGCTCCTCGTGACTCCTCGATGTCATTCTATCCAGTTTGTATCATTCCAACCATTTCCTATGCCCCTCCCCCCTTGTCATTACTCCCCCAGCCCTTTTCTTGTCATTCTATACAGTTCACATTGTGGTTTATACTTGTTTCTCCTTCCTTACATTTCCCCTTTACTCCATTGATGCTTACTCCTGCTTTCTGTGGCCTTATTGCACCTGATAAGTGTTTGATGGGACATACTAAAACTAATGACATGAAATGCGCATTAGAAACAATCAGGACTGGCCTTAAAATTTGCGGGGCTTAAGGGAAAAGAAAATGCCCTACCCCCTCCATAGTCTCACCCTTTTACCCACTTCCCACAGGGCTCTGCTCCGTTACATTAGTAGATGAGGTGAGGTGAATATTATTATTATTTATTTATTTATTTTATTGGGGAATGAGGACAGGGGACAGGGGACAGGGCCCTGCCCTGGTCAGGCAGTGTGCTAGAGTTGAGGTTCCCAAATTTTTGACCTGCATAACTTTGTTCCACTATAATTCCAAAACATTCCACCACCCCAGATAGCAATAAGGGTGATGATAGCTGTGATGCTGGCCTGCTATGGCTTGCCTGGGTTGGGGGCTCACCAGGATGTCTATTTCTGGGCCATCAGATGTGGGCCCTCTGTTTCACCAGCCCAGGTCACTGGCTGGCCCAGAATTGGTCCCTCGGAAGATCCCAGAAACATAGCTTGGCCAACGTGAGCCATAGTGGTCCAGCACATCTATTTTTTGCCCAATTTCTGCCAGGATTGGGGACTGCCATAGCCAGCCACCATAACTACTTGTGATTGGTCACCATAACTGCCTGTCATGGCAGGATGTGGGATGCTGGGGGCATGCCAGAGGTGGGGCCATCTGGCCACGTGTTTGTTCTGTTCCCCCACCAGGGGTGGGGTAGGGGAGAGCTTTCCAGCCAGCCCGGTCGGTTCTGTGCCCTGACCCAGCCCTAAGCATGGTGGCCACCATCACTCACACACCCCTGGCCGGGGGAGCGACCATTGCAAAAAATATCAAATAATAATCAAGATCATACCCCACCAGTTGATTGCCCCAAACAGGCCTCTTTGCCCCCATTCTCTCCCTTAGCAACACCAGTCACCATCCAGGGTTTTAGATCACCCCCTTTCCCTGTCCTCCAGCCGCACCATCCATGGCTTCAATTGGGCTCCTCTCTCCCACTCCTAGAGGAACAAGCCTAGGGCCCCAAAGAGGCACTTATCTCACTCCTCCACTCTAGGTCCAGTATAGGAGCCAAGCCCACCACAGTCATTTTGCCTTCTAATTCACAACTTCTGCTGTGGAGAGGTAGAGTGTTATCAAACAAGAAGACAGCCGGCTTTAGTTTGTGTAGCCCGCCCCCCCAGTCCCCAATCACATGTTTAGCATTTCCAGTCAAATAAACAGGTAGCCCCCTGCCCATTTTTCATGTGCTTGTGGCAGCTTCCATCAACGGCACTAATGATCTCCCTCCCCGTGGCACCCTCTCAGCTGGAGATGTGCTAGAGATCTCCCTTTCCCCTGCAGTCTCACTCTCTCCTTCCCCCGCAGCTGCCTCTCAGCTGAGAAGCATGTCAGAGAGCTCCTTCTCCCCTGTAGTCTTCCTCCCTGCCTCTTAGCTGAGAGGCAGGGAGGGAGGAAAACTGCAGGGGGAGGAAGATCTCTAACATGCCTCTCAGCTGAAATGGAGGGAGGGGAGACCACAGGCGAGAATGAGATCTCTAGCAGACCTCTCAGCTGAGAGACAGTGGTGGGGGAAGGAGATTGCTACCACTACCACCTCTCAGCTTACAGGGCACACTAGGTGGGACTCTGCATGCTGGTGGACTTGTCCTGGATGCCAGCAAGGCTGTGGGTGGATCTAATTGATGAGACGCAGACACATAGGCAAACATTAGCCCACACAGTGGGATTGCAATGTCCATGGACTCTGCTGTGAGTGGTGGCTCTTAGGAATGTGTGAATAGAACTAAGTTTGGAAATTCGGTTAGGTTTGGTTCAAAAATTGAGTTCAGTTTGAAAGTTTGGTTTGGTCGACTGAACTATTCAAGTTCAGTCGAATTCCGAACTTCCAAACCGAGTTCGTACATTCAAAACCGGGTTTTTTGGCCTTCCAAACTGGTTCGGATTCTACCGAACAGTTCGGTCGAATTCGAGTTTGGTTCAAAAGTTTGGTTCGGTCGACCGAACTATTCGAGTTCGGTCTGAACTTCGAACTTCCAAACCGCGTTTGTACNTGCTCAGCACCCCAAGGGCCATGGGTTCAAGACCCAGCCCTGACAGGTGATGTGCCCCACTGGCCTGGTAATCCTGCTGCTGCTGTCTGCTGGTCCATGGGTGCTCTGCCCTGGCGAATCCTACCATCCTGGCTTGATGGGTGCTGCACACAGGCAAATCCTGCTGCTGCCATCTCTGCTGTTCCACGGGTTCTGTGCCCGGGCAATCCAACGTCTGCTGCTGCTGAAAATGCTGCCTCTGCTGTCTGTGCCATGGGTTCTGTGGCCCGGCAATCCAGTGTCCGCTTCTCTTACCTCTGCTGTACCATGGGTACTATGCCCCAGCAATCCAATGTCTGCTACTCAGTGGCCATGTGATTCACCACTGAGCAAGGCTTGACCAATTTTCAGAAGAGCTTCTTGAGATCCGGCGAGTAGGATGCAAGCCTGCAATGCCCAGCCAAGTAAGGGTGCCAACGACCAAGCCCTGGCCGGGCCTCTGCTGCTGCTCCACTGATGCCGGGCAGCCTGCAATGCCCAGACGAGTAGGGGTGCCAGCCACCAAGCCCTGGCCGGGCCTCTGCCACTGCTCCACCGATGCCTGGCAGCCTGCAATGCTCAGCCGAGCAGGGGTGCCAGCCACTCTGGCCCCAGGACCCACCATCAGGGTTCTGGGGCCTATGTTCCAGGCAGGGAGGGCTGTCATTCCACTTCATCCAGAAGCTGCCACTCTAGTCCCAGGACCCACCATCAGCGTTCTGGGGCCTACATTACAGGCAGGGAGGGCTGTTGTTATACTTCATTGTCTGTAAATACTCCGCCCAGCCAAGCAGCAGTGCCAGCCACCAAGCCCTGGCCAGGCCTCTGCCACTGCTCCACCAATGCCTGGCAGCCTGCAACGCCTGGCTGAGTAGGGGTGCCAGTCACCAAGCCCTGGACAGGCCTCTGCCGCTGCTCCACCAATGCCTGGTAACCTGCAATGCCCAGCCAAGTAGGGGTGCCAGCCACTAAGCCCTGGCTGGGCCTCTGTCAATGCTCCGCTGATGCCTGGCAGCCTGCAGCGCCCAGCCAAGTAGGGGTGTCAGACACCAAGCCCTGGCCGGACCTCTGCCACTACTCTGCCAATGCCTAGCAGCCTGAAATGCCTGGCCAAATAGGGGTGTCAGCCACCAAGCCCTGGCCAGGCCTCTGTCGCTGCTCCACCAATGCCAGCCTGCAATGCCCCACCCCCTATGGGTGCCAGCCACCAAGCCCCAAGCCTTCCTGGCCTGTGCTGCTGCTGCTGCTGCTTCTGGGTCTCTGCCTGTAGGCCATGACAACATGCACAACCCCACTTTGGGCACCAGCAGGCACTACTTGGCCGGGCATTGCAGGCTTCCAGGCATCGGTGGAGCAACTACAGAGGCCCGGACAGGGCTTGGTGACTGACATCCCTACTTGGCCGGGCATTGCAGGCTGGCAGGCCTCCAGTTCTGCTCACTCTATGCTGGGTTCTCCAGTTGTAGTCACCATCACGGCAGGAGTGACAGGGCTACAGTAGTGCCTGTCGGTGCCCAGAGCAGGTTTGCACATGTCATGGCCTGCAGGCAGAGACAGGCAGCCCAGCATCTGCTTTCACAGCCTTGGGTGGGCAGCAGCTTTGCTCATTTGTAGGACAGGACAGGAGTCAAGAGACCCCAGTTCTAATTTCTGGTTTGGAAGTCCTTTGACCTCTCTGCATTTCAGCTTTCCCAGTTCTAAACCAGAGGGCTACCATTCTGGGAGCTCACAGGAGAAAGAACCTGTGTGGGAACTAGTCTTGGGGTACGCAGTTCCAATTGCTGTTGCTTATCTATCCAGCCTCTTTGCACGGTAAAGAAGAGGACTCTTAAATGCTTCCCCTTCTTCAGAAGAACTTAGGCTCAGCGCTTGGCCCCGGGGGGTGCCTGCCCAATTCCCGTTGGGGCATGGCTGACCATCTGAGACCCATCGATACCTGCCATCCTGCAATGACAACTATGGGTGCCAGCCACTAAGCCCCAAGCCTTCCCGGCCTCTGCTGCTGCTGCTGCTGCTGCTGCTGCTGCTGCTGGGTCTCAGATGGCCAGTCCTGGTGCCACGGGCACCCCCAGGGACCAAGCGCCAAGCCTGCCTTCCCAGGCAACCCAGGGTACCAAGCGCCAAGCCTTCCGGTCTCTTCTGCTTCTGCTGATGGGTCTCAGATGGTGAGCCCTGGCACCACTGACACCCCCAGGGGCTAAGTGCCAAGCCTGCCTGCCCGGGAAACTCAGGGTGGCAAGTTCCAAGCCTTCCCGATCTCTGCTTGTGCTGGGTCTCCAACAGCCTGCCATGCTGCTCCGGGCACCCCTGGGGGTCCCTGGAGCACCCCAAGCCTCCCAGTGGGACCAAACTTTCTGAACATTTGGGGGGGTCTGAACTCCACTGGACCAAATGCACGAACCCAAACAAAGTTTTTAGTCCCAATAGCTGAACGGCCAAACAGCCGAACTCCGTCCTGTTCACACATCCCTAGAGGAGATTTGTTTCTGCTTCTTCTACACTGGGGCACAAGTCCAACAAGTTATCTGCCCTTTGGGCATCAGAGCCTTTTGGGGCACCTTCAGTGCCTCCTACTTTGTGTGTTCCTGCCTCCCCTGTGGCCACTGGCCTTCTTCCAGCCCTGGGCCTATGGTACCAACTGTGCTTCAGGGAAAGAATCAGACATTTATCTGAACTGTGCATTTGTGCTGGTTCCAGAATTTAGCACTGTGCATATCGTAGTGAGCAGTGTCATTTCCCAACAGGCTCTTGAATATGACTCTGTTCACATTCACTAGGTACATCTGAATCCTTTCCCAAAAGCTTGTGTACCTTTGAGCCGTCCTGTGAATGAACAGAAGTTGAACCATAAGAGAGAATATCAGCTCTTTTAAATCCAATAATCTAGCATTCATGCTGCAGCTGTCAGACAACAAAACTACAACAGATGTTACAGCAGGACTCCAAGTCCACTGTCCCACAAAGGAATGTGGTATCCTAAATGCTTGATCAGCATTCAGAAGCAGAAATGATTGGCTGTGCCATCAATTACCCTTTTAGAAAGTAAATCCAATGTGTTTCCTAGCAAACCATTCCACACAGTCACAATGGCTGACTTGGCCTCTGAAAAGCTTTTTTACTAATAGAAAAACCAAGTGAATGCAGTATATCATCTCCACATTTTGGCCCATCCAAATGAAGAGCCTGTCTCCTTGGTGATTAACAAAGACATTTCTTCAATAAAGGTACTGAAATGGCTACTCCAGTAGATTTTATTTTTTTTAATATCAGTCGGAATTTCAACTCCACAGAACAGAAGGGTGATAAAAATTAATTTTGTAGTGCAATAACATTTCTGCCATGGGGATCTGTGGAAGCAGGAGCACTATTTTTATTTTTTTTTTTGCATGCTAAAATTCATTACCGAAATAAAAACATGAAGTCACGGTTTGATTGTTAAGCCTTTGTGCTTTAGTGTATTGCTGGTTTACAATAACATAATCAACAAAATGACACATCATTTTAGACTAAACTAGATTATAAACATTAATATTTGATTCACATCATATTTTCAGCACATAGTTTTAAACAAATAAACTTAAGGGGTATGAATAAGAAAATGTTACTATGCCACAAGTATTTTGTTCATTTGCTTCTTGGTCAATGTTTCAATATCAGTCAATCTATGAGGAGGTATAGTATTTTATTTTAAAAAGCATTCTGTCATTATTGATAGCAAGATGGTTTTAATTTGTTATTATGTGACTTGCTCCTATTAGAGTGTCTCTGTGCACAGAATGTGTCACGCTGCGATGGAAAAGCATTCCAGCTAGAACCTCATGAGATATTGGCACAGGCTCTCTCCAGCAACATGCATATGCACATTTAGGGACTATGGGCCTTATCCTGGAAGCACTCAAACCAAAGACAGTCATGGTATTTCATAACAATAACCCAAACTGAAGGGGATGAGGTGATAATGGTGGCTTTGCCCCCAGACCTCGCCCCTGTTTTTAAAAAGCAAACTTTAAAATATGAAATCAATCTCATGCACAAAACATAAGCCAGTCTTGAATCTAGAGCTGTAATGGTCAGTGGATTTATTATTCACAGATATTATTCACATGTTTGGGTATCCTTCTAAATATCTTAATAATACCCGCAACCAAAATAGGTATTTACATATTCATTTTCCTCAAGGTATTCCATTTTGGTTATTTCAGTTCAGTTTGGGTGGGTTTCAGTTCAGTTATTATGTTTTTTTTTCAGTCATGTTGATACTTTGGTTATGTCAGTTTTGGTAATTCATGTGTACAATAGGGTTAATATTGCCCAAATGACCTAACTGAAATGACTGAAAACCAAAATAACTGAACCAAAATGCCCCCCCCCCCCCCCCAAACAACCCGATCAAATAAGTTATCATCTGCTTTGCTTTTTTCAGTTCAGGTAGGGTAAGTTCAACAGATTTGCTTGGTTTTCCAATTATGCTTTTCAGTTCTCCTTTAATCCCTAACCTTCAGGCTTCCTTTTAACACTCTAGCATTTGAGCTACAGAAGCAATAGCTAGCTGTTCTTTTTCATTCAGTCACAAGGACTTTACATATTGTCCAATGGTTGAACAACTTTTTGTGAAAATGCTGTAGCATGAGCATCAGTAACAGTGTGGCTGGGTAGCTAAGCTTGATAGTTACCATGCCCCCCCGTGCTGGGTTCTGTTCCTCACCGTGCCCTTGTGTTGTCTTTCTGTCAGGAATTTGTAAAACAAGAGAGCAGCTCCTAGTTCCCCAGGGGTTAAGTAAGGTGTAGTAGTGTTAGAAATCCAGTTGCTACACGAAGGAGAAGGGTTCTTGCTAAATAATAAATACAGACATACCATTGATAGTAGTTACCTGAACGCCTCTCCATGACTGTGCAGTTTGCCCCTTCTCTATTTAAATGCTGCCTGGGCTGCTAGTTAACTGTGCTGTCAGTTTGTAAACTGGCTACTTCTCTCCCTCTCGCTCCTGTTGCTGCTATCACCTGTTTGTTACCCTCCTGCCTCGTGAAGTTACTCCTAGTCTGTGAGTTGCATTGTTCCTCGTGTTGCTTATCTTGTTCTTTGTATTTCTAGTTACTTAGTTGTTCTCCTGTTGTACGAGTGTGAATGCTTGACTCCCTGTCCCTGCACCCTTTTCCCCCTTGTTGCTTTGTGCTTGTTACCTGTTCAGTCCTACATACTAAGTTTTCCCCATCATGTAGTTTCCCTCCCCCTTATCCTCCTAGAGTTACACTCTCTTCTGCCCTCACGTAGGATCCTCACTTAACCTTCCTGGTGTCTCCTCCTGGATTTGTTTATTCCTTTGCTCCTGTCGTTTTGGGGCTGTTAAACAGGCAGATTCCTTCCCTGTGATTATATTGTTGGTTTGTTTATTAGTCTCATGGATCCATTATATTAGTCTTATAATTCACTCCTGGGGGCATTATCCATAAGAATAATCTGAGGGAAATCATTTACAAGTTTTGCCTCACTTCTCTGTGTGTTTCTTGTATGATTGAGCTTGGACTCCCTTCCTAGTCTGTGGCTTCCTATAGTGCCCATCACCCCTCATATCCCTAACAAGCAGGGACACAGCTACGTGGAAATGGGCCCTGGTGCAGACGATGGAACTGATGAGGCACTCCACTTCAGTGTACATAATGCACTCTACATGCGTGGACCCTGGTACGGCTGCACCTATTGTAGCTACATCACTGGTGTACAGGAAGTGTTTATACCCAAGGGTGTAACACAAACATTAGCCATCAGAAATGTTTTGTGCACACACACACACACACACACACACACACACACAAAATATGATGTGTGACTAATGTTTACATGTCCCAGCTTGGTAGGTGGATGGGTGTGGCCACCTACCAGTTTGGGGGGGGAGGGGAGAGAAACAGTGAGGAAAGGTGGCTTGGAAGCTGCATTAGGAAGTGGACTGCTCCACACTGCAGCCTCTGCCTCTAGGGGATGGGGCTACCCACTGCTTGTACTCCTGCTACTGGTTAGCAGTGGAGGCACTCTGCCTCTCCAAACAGGAGCCCTGAGAGTGGTGGGAAAGGAGGGAAACACCACTTGTGCTCCTGCCACTAGGCAAATAGACTGGGAGCCTCCTGGTCCATTCTCCTCTACAGCTTCCCCAGCAGCAGAAGCACAAGTGGTTTCTGATGCAGCCGACAGGGCAGTGGCAGATGGGATGTCTCCCAGTTAGTTCCCCTCTACCACTATCCTGGCAACAGCGTCCGAAGCTCTAGTAGGGAGATGACCCGATCCACTCCTTGCTGCAGCTTCCTGCACTTTCCTCCAACCTCCCGCATTTTCCTCTCTTGTGCATCGTTGTTGCAAGTTCCCCTAACAGACCGCGCAACAACTACATGTAAGTGCTTGTACATGTACGGCCTATCCTTACACTGTGAAGAACTGCTACTCACCCCCCAAAGCCTTCCACTTAACAAACATGACAATGTCCACTCACTTGTGAGCGGGTATTGTCATGTGTGTGTATACCCACAACCTCCTGTGCCCCAGCATGGAAACATATCCCTAAGGACACAAGTAATCATTCTCCTTCCCTCTCCTCCCTGACAGAATTAAGGAGGGAAGCATGCCCCAAAGCAGGAGAGGACATGTCCACCTATTTTTATGCCCATGTGGTGCTGACTTCCATGTGCTTAAGTTTGGATCAGGTCTAGGCTGCTCCCAATGTTACTACCAGCGATGGTAAGCTATGTCAAGAAGTGTTGGTTACCCTAATTCACTGGTTGGAGTTAGAACTGGAAAACCATCTCGAGGTTCAGTTGTGCTCATTTGGTGAAGTGGTGATGGCAAAAGGAGTGCCAGAACTAAGGGTCCTTTCCGACATGCATAAACGAGCCTGATTTGCCTCTGTGAGAGGCAAATCAGACGCGGCTTTTGTCATGTGGGGAAACAAAGCAGCGTGGCTTTGGCGGTGATCATGTGTGAGATACAAAGCCCAAAAAATCCAACTTTGCATCCCTCATATGATCACCGCCATAGCTGCATGACTTTTCCCCCCATGTGACAAAAGCCATGCTTGATTTGCCTCCCGGAGTTTCTTGTGGAGGCAAATCGAGCTCGTTTATGCACGTCAGAATTGGATTGGATTTTGAGCTAAGCATCTCCTTTTTGAGAATGATACAGAATAAGACCCTTTTCACATGGACACCCCCCACCCTCCGCACATGTGTGCAGGTGGGGGAAGTGCCCGTGCGAACACTGCGGCAGGTGCAGGGGGGATGGGTGGGCACTCATGGGAACACCGCAGAGGGTGGGGGTGCATGTGCACTCCCGCGCTCTACCCACCTCCACACATCCCCCACGCACAGAGCAACGGGCACCAATGCCCAATGCTCCATGCATGGAGATGGGTGGAGGTGGGTGGGGGTCCATGGCAACGCACCCCCACGCACCATCCACCCATCCCCCCCCACCCACTGAAGCCCATGTGAAAAGGGCCTAAGTGGAATGACAAGTCGGAGCTTCTGTCCCTCTCCATGCACTTGGAAGGTTGGGAGATCATGTGTGTGTGTAAGGGGGCAGAGCTCATCCTTCTTTGGCCCTGCGAAACGTTGGGACATATGCTGAATTGGTAATTATCAAGGCAACATCTCTCTCATACCATATGCAGAATACAGGCTATAAACATACAAAATAAAATGATAAAAATTAATAATTGATTTATATCCCAACCCTGTCAGCTCAGGACACAATAAAAACAACAATAAAACAATAAAAACAAAATATTTTTTAAAAATACAAATAACGCACACGTATAAAACATTAAAAAACCCAACCCTCAATCCCCATCAGCGTCCACGCCAAACCTATACCTATCCCCCTCAGAGAGGAGCTGTGGTTGTCCCCAAATCCCTCTCCCTTTAATGTCCCCAAAATACAATTAAATAAACCCCCAGCACAAAGGCAACATCTCTCTCCTACATAGGTCACTTGCAGATGAGATGTGAGGGGGCAGGGAAACTGCCCTGAGCCAAAATCACAGCAGGGAGATGAGATAATGGGAAGCTCCACTCATGTGCGCGGGGGGGGGNAATGCCCCCCCCCCCCCCCCCCCAAACAACCCGATCAAATAAGTTATCATCTGCTTTGCTTTTTTCAGTTCAGGTAGGGTAAGTTCAACAGATTTGCTTGGTTTTCCAATTATGCTTTTCAGTTCTCCTTTAATCCCTAACCTTCAGGCTTCCTTTTAACACTCTAGCATTTGAGCTACAGAAGCAATAGCTAGCTGTTCTTTTTCATTCAGTCACAAGGACTTTACATATTGTCCAATGGTTGAACAACTTTTTGTGAAAATGCTGTAGCATGAGCATCAGTAACAGTGTGGCTGGGTAGCTAAGCTTGATAGTTACCATGCCCCCCCGTGCTGGGTTCTGTTCCTCACCGTGCCCTTGTGTTGTCTTTCTGTCAGGAATTTGTAAAACAAGAGAGCAGCTCCTAGTTCCCCAGGGGTTAAGTAAGGTGTAGTAGTGTTAGAAATCCAGTTGCTACACGAAGGAGAAGGGTTCTTGCTAAATAATAAATACAGACATACCATTGATAGTAGTTACCTGAACGCCTCTCCATGACTGTGCAGTTTGCCCCTTCTCTATTTAAATGCTGCCTGGGCTGCTAGTTAACTGTGCTGTCAGTTTGTAAACTGGCTACTTCTCTCCCTCTCGCTCCTGTTGCTGCTATCACCTGTTTGTTACCCTCCTGCCTCGTGAAGTTACTCCTAGTCTGTGAGTTGCATTGTTCCTCGTGTTGCTTATCTTGTTCTTTGTATTTCTAGTTACTTAGTTGTTCTCCTGTTGTACGAGTGTGAATGCTTGACTCCCTGTCCCTGCACCCTTTTCCCCCTTGTTGCTTTGTGCTTGTTACCTGTTCAGTCCTACATACTAAGTTTTCCCCATCATGTAGTTTCCCTCCCCCTTATCCTCCTAGAGTTACACTCTCTTCTGCCCTCACGTAGGATCCTCACTTAACCTTCCTGGTGTCTCCTCCTGGATTTGTTTATTCCTTTGCTCCTGTCGTTTTGGGGCTGTTAAACAGGCAGATTCCTTCCCTGTGATTATATTGTTGGTTTGTTTATTAGTCTCATGGATCCATTATATTAGTCTTATAATTCACTCCTGGGGGCATTATCCATAAGAATAATCTGAGGGAAATCATTTACAAGTTTTGCCTCACTTCTCTGTGTGTTTCTTGTATGATTGAGCTTGGACTCCCTTCCTAGTCTGTGGCTTCCTATAGTGCCCATCACCCCTCATATCCCTAACAAGCAGGGACACAGCTACGTGGAAATGGGCCCTGGTGCAGACGATGGAACTGATGAGGCACTCCACTTCAGTGTACATAATGCACTCTACATGCGTGGACCCTGGTACGGCTGCACCTATTGTAGCTACATCACTGGTGTACAGGAAGTGTTTATACCCAAGGGTGTAACACAAACATTAGCCATCAGAAATGTTTTGTGCACACACACACACACACACACACACACACACACACAAAATATGATGTGTGACTAATGTTTACATGTCCCAGCTTGGTAGGTGGATGGGTGTGGCCACCTACCAGTTTGGGGGGGGAGGGGAGAGAAACAGTGAGGAAAGGTGGCTTGGAAGCTGCATTAGGAAGTGGACTGCTCCACACTGCAGCCTCTGCCTCTAGGGGATGGGGCTACCCACTGCTTGTACTCCTGCTACTGGTTAGCAGTGGAGGCACTCTGGTTAGCATAATTCGTCCATTTCTGCCATGATTTCACTCACCGGAGAGAGGGCTGAATTTTAAACCCTGTCTCCCATGGGTGAAATCACGGTAGAAATGGACTAATGACATTAAAACCCCCGTGCGCATGAGCGGAGCTTCCCGTGATCTCCCTGCTGTGATTATGGCTCCCCTTCTCCCATCTTGTGTGCAAGCTGCCTCTGTCTTATAAAACTCCCACCCCATAAGTTACAGCCAAACAAACCCCACTCTTCCCACCCTCTTCTGCTCTCTCATCTCTCACCCTCAAGGAGAATCTATATAATAACGTGTTTGGAGACCTTTTTACTTTGAGTTTTACAGGGGAGGTTTGTGGGTATTCCAAGAGCAGAAGGATGGTGTCCCCAAGACAATGGTTATTTATTTATTATTTATTTTCATCATTTATATCCTGCCTCTCCTGCCCAGGCAGCTCAAGGTGGCTTACAAAAATGAAAATATTTTAAAATATACATAAAATACATAAATACATAAAAGGGAATCATAAGAATAAAAAAATAAAAACCCCATCCTCCCCACACACCCTCACCTGCCCTTCACCCAATCCCCTCACCAAAGGCCTGGCAGAACAGCCAGGTCTTGCACTGTCACTGAAATTAAGCAAGGTCCGGGGCCACCTGGGCCTCCACTGGAAAGGAGTTCCACAGCCTGGGTGCCACGCCTTCTTCAATTTAGCCCCCTGCACCACCCGGGGGACATCAAGAAGGGTGCTCCCAGTGGACTGCAAGGGTCAATCCAGGGCATGGAGAGTGAAGCGGTCTCATAGATAGGACGGGCCCAGACCATATAGGGCTTTATAGGTAAGCACCAACACTTTGAATTGGGCCCAGCCCAGAAGACTATCAGTACCCAGTGCAGAGCTCGGAGCACTGGTGTAATGTGCTCACTGTGACCTGTTCCTGTAAGGAAATGGGCCGCCACATTCTGCACCAGCTGTAGTCTCCAGACCATCACTAAAGCTAGCCCTACATGGAGCGCGTTACAATAGTCTAACCTTGAGGTGATGAAGGCATGGATGACAGTAGCCAAGTCAGAGTCCAAGACATATGACCGAAGCTGTTGCACCAGTTGTAATTGGTGGAAAGTACTCCTTGCCACAGCCTCAACCTGGAGATCCAGGCGAAGCTGCGGATCGAGGAGTACCCCCAGACTCCGTACCTGAGAGACCAGTGGGGGGACAAACCCCATCAATGATGGGGGACATCACACCCACTGCCCTCCCCACCAATATCACCACCGTCTTGTCAGGATTTAGTTTTAGACGGCTATCCCTCATCCAGTCGCCAGACATCAGGTAAGCACCGAGACTGCTGGGCCTGGGTCGGATGAAAAAGAAAGGTAGAGTTGTGTGTCATCAACATACTGATGACACTACACCCCATACTGTCTCACGACCTCGCCAAGCGGCTGCATGTACACACTGAACAAGAGAGGGGACAGAACAGAGCCTTGTGGAAATCCACACTTGAGATCCCGGGGAGAAGATGAACAATTCCCGATCACCACCAACTGAGTCAGCCAGCCAGCTGAGTCAGCCGCCCAGGAAGGATCGGAACCATTCAAGAATGGTTCTGCCCACCCTGGCATAGTCCCACAAGCAAGTCACCAGCATCTCATGATCAACAGTATCAAACACAGCCGACAGGTCTAATAGGATTAGCAGGGTTGAATGACCCTGGTCCAGTTCCCAGCAAAGGTCATCGACCAAAGCCACTAATGGAGTCTCAGTGAATTAAGCGATCAAGAAAACCGATGCAGTCCAGATGCTCCTGCAGCAGCTGAGCCACCACCCACTCAATAACCTTCTCTAAAAAGAGACGGTTAGAGACTGGCTGATAGCTGGCAGGGGAGTCATTGTCAAGTGATGGGCTTTTGAGCAAGAGCTGCACCATCGCCTCTTTGAGGCAGTCCAGCTCCCTGCCCTCCTGCAGGGAGGCATTGACAACACCTGTCAGCAATGGCCCCAACGTCTCTCAGCTTGCCTTGACCAGTCAGGATGGGCATGGGTCTAGTTCACAAAATGTGGCTCTAACAGCCCCCAGAATATCCGCTGCAGCGATGGGCATTACCCACTGAAAAAGATTCCACAAAACTGGACAAGACGGAGTTTCCATAACCTCTGATTCTCCTACTGTCATAAGTGCGGAGTCGAAGTCATGGTGAATCTGAGCAATTTTATTCACAAAGTACTCAACAAACATGTCAAAGTGGGCACTGGAAGAATCCAGTTCTAGGCGGAGGGACGACAGGCTGACCAATCCCCTTACCACCCGGAAAAGCTCCGCTGGACGAGACTGCGAAGACGTCATCAGGGTAGCGAAGAATTCCGTCTTTGCTGCCCTGACAGCTACGGCATAGGCCCGTAAACTGGCTCTATGCTGCAATCGATCAGTTATATAGGAGAACTGTCTCATTCTTTATTAGAATGTAGTTTTTATACCACAGCAAGAACTAAATGGATGAATCCACTGTTTGGTCAGAATTTTGTCCATAAAATAGATTATATTTTTTATTATGTAATGAAAAGAAACAGTTTATTAAAGCTGTGACCAATTTTGTAACTGGCTGAAAAAATGCAAAGTAGTATCAAGTAATTTTGTTTTGTTTGTTTTAGTTGGCTGATATATAGTTTTCATATTATTTTATTTATTTATTTACTTGTACTTTTGGTGTGTAATTTTAGTTACATGCCCTCCAACAGTACCTTTTTTTGGCCTGGTAGATTAAACGGTTTTGTTATCTTGTACTAGATTCCCAGCATTGTTTGGTTTGTACCAGTTTCACAAGACAATGACAGCCATTAATACCTCATTAATTCAGCTGGCGAAAGAGCTAGCTGAGGGGAAAGGAAATGAAACTGAAATTGAGATTGGAAGCTCTGACTCATTCATTGCTAGGGAGCGAGTGTAGGGCAACTTTTCTCACTTTAGCGAGCTTGAGATAAGCCTTTTTCACACAGACACTCTAACACTGATAAATGGTTGTTACATTTTATTATACATGTTGCAGGGCACCCATAAAGCATGCCTGCAGCCCTGCAACATGTGTAATAAAATGTAACACCCATTTTATCAGTGTTAGAGCGTCTGTGTGAAAAGGGCCAATGAACAAAGAAAGATAACACCCAGGCAGGAGGGAGCTGAAAACTAAAGGAGGTAGGATGGGTGTGGGTGTGTTTGTAAGAGATGATTCTTTAGCTGCTGAAAGAGAATGTGGCCTCCAAGTGTCTTTAAAACTAAAACTTTAGCTCCAAAGTCAATGCGCTTATTTGAGAATTTTGACTTTTTAATAGGTTGAGTTTTAACTTGAGCTATCAATCCTGAACATACAAACGTGTGTATGCACAACCTCTCATACAGACCTCCTTTTTTTTAAGCTCAGACCCAAAGTTAGTCAATGAACTACTACAAATTTTCATATAAATACTTAATTTACATGCAAAATTATGCAAATTAGGGGTGGCATGAAGTGAACCTATTTATCTTCATAAAATGTTGGAGGGTAAGTAGTTAAGTTGTTTTATCTATCTTTCTGAGCTGATTGTTTACTGGGTTTTATCCTTTTATTGTGTGATGACCACATATTAAATAAACATTCATTCATTCATTCAAACACCACTTAGCAGTAGCACCAAGTGAAGGCAAAGACAGTTGAGTGTTTGTTACATGTTGGTAAAACAGGTTAGCAAGTTTGTCAGCTCATGATTTTATTGAAGCCTTGTGATTTTATGGGATTTCCAAAGTCTAAAGTTACAAGAACTATAATAAAATTGGGAGAAACTGAACTTTGTAAAAAAGCAAGTTTCTTGCTTGCTTTCTCCTGATTTCAGAGAAAAACTTAAAACCATGGCTGCAGTATGCCCCAAAGACAAAGCAAAACCGCTCAGAATTGATTTTGTTTTAAAATGTCATTTTAAGTCACTCATGATTTTTGTAGGCCTGAAAAGAGTTCTGAAAATAACTAGCTGAAACTCATTTCTGCATTCAGTGCTCTTCCTACTTACTTTGGAAAGTGAGGTTGTTCAGCTCTTAAAATATTTCACCTTACAGTTCAGTTTTACTCCCCTCCCCTTAACAAATGCAAACCAAACTTGCGTGCATTTTACTCACCTCTGAATTAGGCTCTTCAGACAGAATTCTCTCCCCTCTTTCAAATGCTTCTAGTGACTTGTTTATCTCCTGCAGTTAGTAAACATTGCATAGTGTCAGCTAGCAATTTAATGCTTTATACTTTAGCAACCTGCATTGCCAGTAAAAAAAAAACCTTTTAAAAATCAATTTGCTAGAATCTTTCCAGCTTATTAAAAACAGAGTGTGGCTTGTGTCATGACCACCTCCTGCAGACCCTCAAGCTGATCAAAACAAGGGAATTTAGTGTTGGAGAAAAATAGGAGGAAAATGAGTTACACTGCAACCAGATAATCCCTGTGCTTTTTCTATTAGTACTGAGGCTAAGGGTTCTTTCTCTGATGCTACTAAGATGTGGGTGGCCATAATACACAGCTTCTCTTTCTGCTTAAATTGCTAAAACAGATAGCTATAAACATCCGGCACTAAGTGAGCTGAGAGAATACTGCAAAACAATTCTAACCACAAGAAGGGAAACTAAGGCTGCTTTTAGACAAGCGAGTCGTCGTTGTGTGACCCACTCGTGTGATATTTCAAAATTCCGCGATGCAGGATTACATGAAACGGCCAACAGGGATCACATGCATGAAAGGCGGTCATGCATTATTTGCCGACTGCAAATTAAATACCTCGATTGTGACCTCAACAGCGACCCGCTCATCTAAAAGTGGCCTAAGGCTGCTTTTAGATGTGCATGGCAAACACACTGCATAAAATCACGCTGCGTGTAAATATGCCACATGTGGGATTTAGCTGTGACATTTTGTGCATTAAAGTCAGCTGTACATCTTTTAAAGCCATGGATTAATAAATACCTCCACACTAAGGTATTTAATTTGCAACTTTAACGCATGAAATGTCACGTCTAAATCCCACACATGGAATATTTACACACAGCGTGATTTTATGCAGCGTGTTTGCTGTGCACGTCTAAAAGCAGTAGCTCTTTAACAAAAACATAAGGGAAATTTTGGGTATGAAGCAATACTCCCCTCACTGAGGATTATGGAGCAAGAGATGACCAATACCTTGTGTTTTAAAACAGAAGAAAGATCAGCTGACATGATGGAAAAAATCAGTTAAAATAATTGTATTAACTAGTCCAAACCTATTTTCAAGGATGTCATCCAACAAACCAATTTCATCCTGAGGAGATCAGCTCCTTGTCCTTTCAGACAGACACACACACACCCCCGAGAAATGTCACCATGGCCGTTTTTAGACGGGTGCGCCACCACAAACTTCTGGTGAGAGGGGGGAGAGTTGGGGCATTTTCATACAAGACATTCTCCACCCACTATCCATCCACCACCCACCCACTATACATGTTGCAGGGCTGCAGTGTTGCCCTATGGGTGCCCTGTAACATGTATAGTGGGTGGGGGTGGGGCTAGTGGGTGGAGAGCTTCTTGTGTGAAAATGCCCTTAGTTTCTTGTCATTATCATTTATCCATTGTCCTCTCTATTGTCATGCCTGTGACTTGAATGCTGGTCTTTTTGACTTTTTCTTCTGAAAGAGGGATTTTGACTGCATGGACGGACAACAGGATTCAGTATGTGTAACACTTAAGTGTTTGTTAAGTGACCAACACCAGGAGGGTGCTGTACAGGACAGCCATGGAAAAAGGACACAAAAACCACTCTGATGCAATTTGGAAGGATAGGGGGGTTCAGACTTGGATTTTTATTTTGTATTTATTTATTTATTTAAAATGTATATTCCACCCCTTCTGCCCACAGGGCAGCCCGGGGCGGCGAACAACATTCAATAAAAATAAGGAGACAGCATGGCCTGGGGCGATGGAAAAGGAGAGGTAGAGCTGAGTGTCATCAGCATACTGATGACACTGCATGCCCTGAAACCCTCTCACGATCTCCCCTAATGGCTGCATATAGATGTTAAACAAGAGAGGGAACAGAATGGCACCCTACGGGACTCCACACGTGAGGTCCCGGGGGGAAGACGTACACTCCCCCAAGACCACCCGGTGAGTTCTCCCGGCCAGGAATGAACGAAACCAGTCCAAGACCGTTCCGCCAATTCCAGCACGGTCCCGCAGGCGAGTCACCAACACCTCATGATCGACTGTGTCGAATGCAGCCGAAAGGTCTAGCAGGACCAGTAAGGTCTGACGACCCTGGTCCAACGCCAGACGGAGATCGTCAACCAAGGCCACCAATGCCGTCTCCGTACCATACCCAGGCCGAAACCCAGACTGGGAGGGATCAAGGAAACCGATGTGGTCCAGATGCTCCTGGAGCTGTCGTGCCACAGCCCGTTCAATAATCTTCCCTAAAAAGGGAAGATTAGAGACCGGCCGATAACTGGCAGGAGCATCAGCGTCAAGAGATGGTTTCTTGAGCAGGGGTCTAACCACAGCCTCTTTTAGGCAGTCAGGCACCCTGCCCTCCCGAAGGGAGGCACCAACCACCCCAGCCAACAACGGCCGTAACGTCTCCTGGCTGGCTTTCACCAGCCAGGACGGGCATGGATCTTGCTCACAAGTAGTGGCACGAACAGATCCCAACAAGGAATCCACATCGGCAGGCGACACCATCTGAAACCGATCCCACAAAACAGGACAGGACGGGGCATCCATAGCCCCAAGATGATCCTCTGCAATAACTGTGGTGCCGAAATCGTGGCGGATGCGAGCGATCTTATCTACAAAGTACTCGATAAACCGGTCACAGCGGTCACTGGATTGCTCCAGGTCCAGGCGGAGACAGGCAGGACTGACCAAACCTTTCACCACCCGGAAAAGCTCCGCTGGACGTGACTTTGCAGATGCAATAAGGGCAGCAAAGAACTGCTTCTTTGCTGCCTGCACTGCCACAGCATAGGCCTTTAAACTGCTCTTATGCAGCGATCGATCATACTGGTTGCGAGTCCGTCGTCACCATCGCTCTAACTGCCTGCTTTCCCACTTCAAACCCCGCAGGGTCTCAGTAAACCAAGGAGACCTGCGGGAGACTCGGGAGGGCAGCGGATGCCTGGGAGTCACTCTGTCAATGGTCTCCGCCAACAAGGTGTTCCAGAAGGCTACAAGATCATCAACAGAGCGGGTGTCAAGGTCCAGGGGAAACTCCCCCAGAGCATTCCAGAACCGATCCGGTTCCATAAGTCTCCGGGGGCGGACCAATCTAATAGGTCCTGCACCCTGTCGGGGGCTAACATGCGCCAGGATGCACGCCTTAAGGAGGTAATGGTCAGACCATGACAAGGGCTCCATCCCCCTGACTTCTACTAACTGACCCCCCGCCTCAAGGCCGGTGCAGAAAACTAAATCCAGTGTATGTCCCTCCTCATGTGTGGGGCCACAGATGATTTGGGACAGGCCCATGGATTGACAGTGTAATGCCATCCTACTGCTTACCACCTTTAGCATTTATACCAAAACATCGTGTAATAAATCTCAGACACAATCTTCTGAATATGAAAATTTAAACTAGTTCAGAATGTTATGCTTTTTATGTGAAGTATTAAACATAAAAAATTTGAAACATCAACAAAACAGATCCCCATTCACTCACTGCATTTGCAAAAGGGAACACTATAATTTCAACATTCCCTGAACAGATTCTCTAGCACTTCTTGTTTCTGGCTTGCCCATTGCATTCCAGTTCAGAGGGCGGAGAAGTGCCCATGAAGAGTTCTGCTACGCTGGTCTTCTCCTGCTGAGTATTTCTCCTGCAACAGTAAAGTACAGGCTTGTGAACCAAGCCTCCAGTCCAGTCTCTGGAGCTTCCTGGGGTAAAGCCTCCTTTCTTTGACTGGCAGAGTTTAGCAGTCCCCAAAGGGAGGGGAACTTATTCTATGAAATTGCATTTACAACAATTATTGTATTATTTATTTATTTATTTATTTTAACAAACTTACTACCCTGCCCCTCCTGCACAGTGGCTCAGGGCGACTTACAACAACAATAAAATATTAAAAACATAAAAACATCATAATAGGGGGAATAAAACAGATCCTAACCCTTAACCCAACCCACCCTCCCCATCCTCCCCACCAAAGGCGAGGCGGAACACCCAGTCTTACACTTACGTCAAAAAGAGGGGTGATCCAGGGCCAAACGGGCCTCTAGCAGCAGGAAGTTCCACAGCCGTGGAGCAGCCACCGAGAATGCCCCCCCATTGGGGCCCCCTGAGCGACTCGGGGCATCTCGAGGAGAGCACCTCCCGATGACCACAAGGGCCGATCCAGGATTTGAGGAATCAATAATAACTTTTCTATCATTCAATGGCTGTTCCGCCAGGCGTTCGGCGAGGGGGACAGGTGAGGGTTGGGGGTTTGTGTAGGGGGGAGGGTTGTGGTTTTTTATTGTTTCCACTTTGGCTTATATGTTGTTTTTATCTTTGTTATTTATTGGAAAATTGTATTTTATATTTATAAATTTTAGATATGTTGTGAGCTGCCCCAAACTGCTCCGGCGGGAGGAAGCGGCCAAGAAAAATGTATTAGTCCAAACATTTACTATGATCCTAACTAAACCACAATTTAATAAATTTAAACACATAATTGCTACATGGGGTAATATACAATTCCCTTTACAATAACCCATCCAAAGGCCTTCCCGTACCTGAAACAGTAAAGTGTAGGCTTGTGAATCAAACCTCCTGGCCAGTCTCTGGAGCGTCCTGAGGTAAAGGTAACTGTCTCTGACTGGCAGAGTTTAGCAGTTCCCAAAGGGAGGGGGAATTTACTCTACAGAATTGCACCTTTTCTTCCTAATATGAAGGCTTGGCTACCCATTTCTCCAGCCCCCTCTAGAAGAGAAACTAATATCTCTATATCCTAAAGTGAATGCTACACATGCAAAGAGGAACTGTTCCTGCTAAAGATGGACTGCTGGAAGGTATGATTCAGGCCAAGCTCAGAAACTAAGGCCACTTTCAGACATTGCCCCCCCCTCCCCCGCTGCATATTTGGGCTGCAGGGGGAAATGTGCAGCCCGAATATGCGCAGGGCGCCCACCCACACCAGCAGACAGATCCACGGCCAGTCAACTCCCCAGTCCCACCAACCGCCCTGCCACCCACCGCTGCTCTCTGGGGAGCTCTTAAAGAACATACATATGAAATATAACACCATGGTGGCTCAAAGCACAACAAACCCTCCTCGCAATGCACAAGAGAAGAGCCAGCACCATAGAGGACAGCAGCTCAAACAGCAGCTTCCTACATGTCCCCCCAGTATGCGCCTCCATTGTTGCCTGGGCCTGCCAGCAACTGCAGCAGCTCCTGGGCAGGAAGGGGTTACTGGCTGCTGCAGCTTCCTATTTCTATGTCGTCCATGGTTGTGTGTCATGGCAGAGGACGAATGGTTGGGCGGGATTTGGGGTGGGAGTGTTACCAGACAAGGGAATGTCTGCCCATGTGAGTTGTTTACAGGGCTGGTCCATGGTGGCAGAAGTGTGTGGAGGCTACTTGCGTGGGCTCAGTGGCCACCCTGGGAGCCACCCATTAGAATTCCTCCCCACTCACTACACGTGCGTTGGTGCTCCTCAGTCATGCTGCTCAGCAGCCACGGACCCCACTCTCTCCCCGCTCAAACCTTGCTCGTTTTAAAACACACACCGCTTTTAAACGAGGGGCGCTGAAGCGCCTCCTGAATGCTGCGTTAAAGCAAAGCCGCCGGAAGTGACGTTCTCCCCGTTGCCGGCGGCGGCGGCGGCTGGCAACACGGGGCTTTGGAGCGGCGCGTTCTGAAAGCCTGAAAATTGAAGTCTTAAGAACACGCCGCTCCAAAGCCCCATGTCGCCAGCCGCCGCCGCCGGCAACGGGGAGAATGTCACTTCCGACGGCTTTGCTTTAACGCGGCGTTCAGGAGGTGCTTCAGCGCCCCTCGTTTAAAAGCGCCCTTAGTGTCTTGGCCCAGAGGACTGGGACCCAGCATTCTGGCCCCATCACTTTCCCCAGGAAGTTCAGTTCTGTCTGCTACAAGCCCACACTGTGGATCAGGGAAACACTTCCCTCAGACTCTGCCTCGACTCTGACTGTCCTTGTGAACTGCACTGTGGGATACTCCAGGCTCCACCAGCACTAGAAACAACAGTTGTGCCTTGCCTGTAGCCCCCCCAAAAAACACATGAGGTCCTCTACAATTCTCATTTTGTAATTGCCTCAATGCAGTCCTGGGGTGGGCCATGGCTCAGGTGGTAGAACGCATGTATAAGGTCCCAAGTTCATCAGGGCCAGCCTTACCATGGGGCAGTTAGGGGCGGCCGCCCAGGGTCCCGCTCCTGAGGGGGCCCCACACCCAGCTCCCAGCCCAAACTCCACGGTAAGGCCAGCCCTGAGCGTGGGGCCCTCAGGAGCCGGCTCGCACTTCTGACAGGCAGCGGAGGGGGGGCCAGCAGGAGTGAGGGAGAAACGGAGGCCTCACCTCTCCCACACTCCGCTGCCTGTCACAGCCGGCCAGGGAAAATGAAGAAGAGAGTGGCAGAGGCCCCGCCTCCCCCTCATTTCCCCTGGCTGAAAGTAAACTGCTCCCTCAGCTGCCTGGCTCAGTCTGTAACAGACTGTATGAGGGCATCCCCAGTCTGTAACAGACTGTATGAGGGCATCCCCAGTCTCTAACAGACTGTATGAGGGCATCCCCAGTCTGTAACAGACTGAGCCAGGCAGCAGAGGAGGCCCAGCCAATCATCGTCGCGACGTGAGGGAGAGGCGGGGCCTCTGCTTCTCCCTCACTTCTCTCCCTCACGCCGCTGGCCCCCTCCACGGCCTGGTCGGGGCCAAGGCCGCCTCTGGCCTCAGGCTGGAGTTGGCGGCAGCGGCCCGGGCCCAGCGGAAAGAGGAGCAGAGTAGCGACAGCGGATCAGGTACATAATCCGAACAGCTGCTTGGGCTTGGGGGAATGCCCCTCCACCCATCCCTGAGCCCAGGCCAAGTAACACCCCGAGCTCAGCGGGGAGTCCCCCCCCCCCCG
>QEPC01000055.1:818705-839210 GCA_003113815.1 Sphenodon punctatus | reverse complement strand
CCCTCCACCCCTGGTGCCTGGAAGTCTGCTCCTAGCTGAGTCAAATGACTTCCCCCTCCCTGCTACATTTGGCCTTCCAGTGACCTGACAGAAGACCATGTTTTAGCCACCCGAACACAACCGAACACGATTCGAATTGAACGAACTGTTCGGCCATTTCGTAGTTCGGTGTTTGGTTCCGTTCGGTGTGTTCGGCCATTTCGTAGTTTGGTGTTTGGTTCCGTTCGGTGTGTTCGCCATTTCGGTGTTCGGTGTTCGGTCCGTTTGGTGCATTCGTGTTCGTGTTCGTGTTCGTGTTCGGTTGTCCGAACAGGCCGAGTTCGGGCCAAACACCGAACTACCGAACCGCATTCGCCCATCCCTAATATTTTCAAAGGAATGCCAACATCATGTATTTTCTTTGACAGATAGAGTACATTAATGATTCACTGAAAAGGGAATTCAGAGTCCGAGTGATAGGGATACTGAGAGAAGAGCAGTCCTTACAAGCACTGCAGAGAGGCTGCAAATAAAATCCCATTCTAGAATGTGCTGTTTTAAGAATTAGAACATTGGGAACTATTTTTCAACTGGGAGTTCAGTTGACTTTCATTTTTGCAGATCCGTATTCAAATGATGCCAGCAGTATACCAGCAGTCATTTCTGTGTGAAAATATTAGCAACTTTGTCATCTGAGGACGGAAGCAGGTAATTAGATGGATGTGCAGTAATACAAACCAGAACCAGAACCTATCATCATGGACCTGTGTTCACTGTGTTTTTTCCCTATTGGTATTTCAGTGGGTGAGTATTGTGCCCTTTAAGTTTAAGAAATCAGCATTGTTTAAATATTCAACATTACATTTTATTTTCATTGGCCGTTTTTACACAGTCACACCCCCCACCCCTTGCTGGATTTGTGGGCAGATGTGCGATGTGGGAGGGCGTCTGTGTACATGCCGCGGCAGTGGATAGGGGATGGGTGTTTGTCCGTGTGAAGAGCACGGGCAGTGGGTGGGGATTCGTAAGTGCTCCCGACACACACCCATCTCCACCCACCACCCACCCACGGAGCCTTCCAGAAAAATGGAGGAGGATCCATGGGTGGAGGTGGGTGGAGATGGGTGTGTGCCGTGGGAAAGGGCACACACCCGTCTCCACCCACCACAGCAGCACACGCAATCCCCCACCCACTGCTGCCTGTGTAAAAAGGGCCATTGTCAAGAAGATGGATTGGGTTCCCAAATTATTGGACCTCATTGTTGTTCTAAATGGCCCATCCCTGATCCCAATGAAATCAACTGCGCAACTCCATTGGCTTCACTGGGGCAGCCATTGGTTGGAAAGTGTTCAGCGCAGGTGTCAAAGTGATGTCGTCCTTTATGTTTGTACAAAGCTAAATACATTGGCAATACTTGATAAATAATAAAACCTCAATTATTAAAGGAGCCTGAGGAATTATTTAATGTCTCGGACTCTGAGTTCTTACTATAATACAAATTCTTACTCAAGGGGTGAAAGCAGAGCTACGGTTTTGGATTCAGGGGAAGAAACTAAATTTACTTTGATGCAGGTGTAAATCTCACCACCTTGGAGGAAAGGCAAATGAACTTTCAGGGAACCCCTGGAATGCTGGGTATTGGGGGCCCAGTGGTGTCTGCCTGAAGAAGCACATGCAGGAGCTGTTACCTGTTTCCCATCCACTCTTCTACACATTGTAAATCTGTAAATGAATGGATTTCTATACATGCCATAAGTCTCCAGTTCATCTTTCTAAGGAGGACAGTGACACACAAACCCCCAAAAGTGCCACCCTGAAACTTCCTACCATTCAGTGAGGCATAACATCCTGCCCCAACCATGCAGCGGGAATACAAAATGCTAAGCCATGACGTCACTTTGCATCCTTTTTTTCACAGCTGAAAAAGATTACACAAGGCAAGGGAGACTCCAGACCTTTTATGTTCATGTATTAGTGTTGTTCAAAGTAGTTTATTTGCAGTGAGAACAGGTTCTTCACCTGAGCTCTCATGCGGGTGAGTTGGGCAAAAATGTGCAGCATTCTTTTCATCAGAAGAAAGGAAACCGTATATTTTGAGATCCACTCTAGGACATCTTCCCTAGTGCGTGTAATTCTCACACGCACTATTTGCTTCTTCCAGATAACAACCGACACACCCGTCAGGCAGTTCAACCTCATGCATGCAAGGCTTCAACAGCAGTGTGATTCACTTTCACACACCCCACCACCTTCTGAAGTGACGAGCCAGCGCTGGGAGTGACTCAGTAGGACACCGATCCAAGAGTCTTTGATGGAATGTTGTCAGTCTTATCAAGCAACGCGAAAATATTTATTAAATACAAACACAGAAGCAATTGTATCTTCCTAATTTGGCAATGGTGTCTGAGTAGTTCGAAGGCATGGTCCAGATCAGCTTCATTATGATAACTAATTATCCGCACCAGGCTACAAGAAATACAGTGAAGAAAAACAGCAGAGATGAATGAGCTAAAATATGACATAATAAGAAGTGCCAATTTCCTTGTTTGGTGCCCAATTCTCTTTTGTGTATGCATCAATTGGGAATCAGATGTCAGATAAAATAGAGAATGAATATGCCAACAGAACTTGGAGCCCTAAAGTTGGCTAGTGCCCCTTCAAGCTAGAAAGCCCCATCCAACACAGTAAGAAGCACAAGAATAATTGCAATCATGTTAACACTCTGTCCTTACATGGATGGGCACCTTCCATCTGAAGACCTCCAGGCACTCTACAGGGTTTGGTAAATAATAACCTAATCCCTGTTTTACATGCTGAGATATAGCAATATTTATCAGCACAGCATTCACAAATGAAGGGTTTTATGCAGGTGCAACCTTCTGGGAAGTCTCCGGCTCCCATTCAGCAGTGATGTAAATGATGCTGTAAGTTGCACATCACTGAACATCAGAACTGTACTGGTGATGTGATGCCCTGCACAGCTCAACACAATGGCTGAAATGGCAGATGTAAGACAACTTCTTGGCTCTGCCTTTTCTTAACCTCACGCTGCTAGGTGCATGAAGAGCAATTCATTCAGAGCCAACGGACAGGGGAGGAGACCAGTCATTTTTGTGGGGGAAGGGGAAGTATTAATGGCCAAGAATTGGAGGGAAAATGCATATGGAGAATTGGCTGCAGCTGGGCATGTAGAGCTTGAAAGAGCCTAGATCACTGAGGAGTTGCAGGAGTCAGGATCAGAGAGCATGTGATGTTTTCAGGGGGGAAAGAGCAGTTTATGATGGTGAGTTTGGGGGACTTGAGCAATGTGGAGGGGAATTGGGACAACACAGGAAGAGCAGAGAAACAGGACAATTGAGGCCTCTAGAGTCAGAGTCAGGCTGAGGTTCCGGAGTAATGGGAGAAGAGAAGGGAAGCAATGTGGGTCTGGGACAGCAGGCTGTTCATGGATTGGGGAATAGGCCCTCACACCACAGCTTCTTGCCCCTTTGCCCGCACCCTTTTCCTCAGGAGGGCACTGCATGCACGCAGCATGGGGTGAAGCAGTCATTCCTGGCTCTTCCTCTGTACGAAGGTAAGGAACTAGTCTCATTTCCATTTGATTCCCTACCACACTCATTTTCAAACGCCTCTGCAGCCAAGTGGGCTAGAAACTTAACAGAAATTAAATCTGAGATTCTCACAATTTTAGAAATAAACTCACAGCTACAAACAGTATAAGACAGCAATTACTTGGTAACCCTGTATACAAGAGGTTTCCACACTGGCGGTCATGACCCCTGTCAGGTGGGGTCACAATCCCAATTGATAGTTGCTATACTCTGCATGTCCCTCTTGCTGTCTGGGGGCCACGGGATTATATTTAAGTCATAAAACAAGGTCACACAGGCAAATAGTTTGCGAAACACTGTTGTTGGGACTACAGACTGTATGTGTGTGACATCAAAGGGAAACAGATAAGTGTCAGGCCAGGTAGGTGACATCTGGCAGGCTGCCAGAACGGCAGGAGGCACAAATATTTGCTCAAGATGCTCAAAGATGTTATAAAATTGACAGTTTGACAACAAAAATGAGACTGTTGAAGGCAATTCTGTGGCCGACAGTCAAATATGGCTATGAGAATTAGCCTTTGAAAAAGAGAGACCTTCAGAGCCTAGAAATATGTGAAATGCAGTCTTATTGAGAAATGTGTGAAATGCAGTCTTATTCAGACAGCAAAACAAATCTAGTGATTGGGTGTTGGAGAAGACTGCTGTGGCAAGGGACCTTGCCAACACAATTAAGGAAAGAAAGTTTTAAAACTTTGCTCATGTGGCCAAAAAGAAAGGGCATTGTTTAGAGAAGTTAGTCATTCAAGGATGGGTGGAAGGAAGAAGGTTGAAGAGAAGGCCAAGAAGATCATGGATGAAGGACATTGGGTGTTTTCAGACAAGACACTCTCCACCCACTCTCCACCCACCCACTATACATGCTACAGAGCACCCACAGAGCAACACTGCAGTCCTGTAACATGTATAATGGGTGGAGGGTGCCTTTTCTGAAAATGCCCATAGAGGGATAGATGGAAATGAGGATTAAACCAGCAACATGATTTGTGATGAATCGGCAGATGTGGAGAGAGATGATGTGGAGGACGGCTGATTATGATGATACTCAAAGATGTGTATGACCATCCCACTAAAATCTCACCTTTCAACTGAGAGGGAGTGAGAAATCATTTAGTAATGTTTTTTATAAAGCTAAGAACAAAACAAAAAGGGAGAGCTTACAATGAAGCATTGCCTGCCCTTTATTATATCACGGGAGCACATATATAAAAGACACACATAAGCTCCCTTGCATTAGAAGATAGTAAGAAAGGGCTGATGCTGATGCCCCAACAACAGCAATGGCTACATTCTGTCTGTGAAGGACTGAGGCAGCAATAGTGTTCTGAGCAGGCTCTAAAGCGCTACCAGGTACACAGTAGCTGCTACCCTTTCAAACAAAGGTTTCCTATAACATAAATGGCATATTGTGAATGCATGCTGTAAAATAAAGGTTTTATTGGCACTCATTTTGAGTAACCTGCAAAACTCACTTGTGTCATCAATACTCATGAATAATGTAGGCATCCCGACCCTATGCCAATAAAATCTTTATGCCACTCCAGTCCATCATCTAATATAGAGGACACCAGATCCTCAAGTGGCATACATTAATATAGCTAGTATTAGCTCTTTTGATGAAACTCCAGCCCACCAATACATGGCTTTAATCATTATTTATTTAACTGACTAAGGTCTAGCTGTAAAGGAAAATTGCAGTTATCAGACTGAGTGAACTGGTTTTTTGTGTTGATATAGCTATGAAAAGCAAGGTTTTGAGTACATGGTGCTGCAGTTTCTGGAAGGACTAGTCTTATGAAAAGACCCTCTAAAACAAAAAGGCCAAAGTAAAAAGACAAAAGTACCCAAGAGGAAAAATATTTGATCAGATTGGTGGTAGCTACATGTATTCCTGGGAAAGTTTTAAAATGGAACAATCCACCTCAGGTTGTTCTATTAACATAACTTGCCATGACTTTATATTAGTCTCACTCCAGGGTGGCCAAAATGTGAAAATAATCCCCTTTAAGCAGGAAAACTGGCAAGGGACTAAGAAATGCAATTACCAAGTGACAAAGTGAAAGGCTTTCCTGAAAGCCAATTTCTTTTATTTGTTGCACCTGTTCCCTTGGAGTTATACACATGTAATCTGTGCTGAAAATACATCACCATCGAGCTAGGCAAGGAGAGTGACATGGACAGCCAGAGAGGTAGAGGAAGGAACGAACGAACGAAGGAACGAAGGAAAGAAGGAAAACCTTCCTCACAAGTTCAGCAAATGTTTTCTTAAATGCCATCTAAGACTGTTTTTAAACGAGACGACCCCACACAAGGACCACCTGTCCCTGCGTGAGGCCCATCTCGTCTGAATGTCATGGGGGGGGCGGTGTGCACTCCCGCGCCTACCCATCCCCCGTGCATTTCTGCTCCTCCCACCCCCATGCATGGGGCTTTGGGCAAAAAGTCAGAGTGCCCCGTGTGCTGACGGCATGGGCAGTACATGGACAGGGTAGCTGTGCGTGGAGCTCCCTGCATGGACAGGGAGATCCCTGCATGGAGCTCCCCTGCTCATGGCACCCACTCCCCAGGCAACGATCACGGACTCTCCCCTCCCCACGGACTCCGTTTTTTGTCTTGTCTAAAAACCACCCAACTGTATAAAGGTATACTTTATAGGCAACTTTTTTTAAAAAAAGAGAGAGAATGCAGTTCAAATAGGATATTGCAAATACATCCAAAAAACAGCAGCATGCTAGTTTTTGAGACTCCACAAAGCAATTTGGAAAGTTTTATTGAATTTCTTTTCATTAACCCCCTTATTAAGTGGAAACTACAAGGAAATCAGGTAACTGGATGACTAACCTATGTTCTCTGATATAAACTCTTCTTTTTTTAAAAAAAATCAACAAGTCAGAAACTGTAAATGCAAAAGTATTAAGACAAACTAGCCTGAATGACCGGAGGCAACACTGGGCTTGTGGTCTCCAAGGCCCTTTTCACCTGAGATGTGCCCCGCCCCTCACACATGTGGGTGACTGGGTGGGTAAGGGGGGGCATCCATGTGACAGTGGGTGAGGATGGGTGGGGGTGCGTGTGCGCTCCCATGCTCCATCCACCTCCACCCATCTCCACCCATCACCCACGCACGGAGGCATTGGGGAAAACGGAGGTGCCTCCGTGCATGGAGTTGGGTGGAGATCAGTAGATGTGGGTGTGTGTCTGTGTGCTGGGCCACACATGTGCCTCACACTCACCACCGCCTCCATCCATCCCACACAGACCGCGGCGTCTCTGCGGTCTGTTTAAAAAGGGCCCAAGACTTCAATTTAGAAAAAAATTGAATTACTTAAGCCTATTCCTTTTAAGCATGAATGGTCTTTCCTCATCTCTCAAACTTAAGGCCATGATCCACAAAGTGCTTACTCCAGAGTAGTCCCATTGAGTTCAGTGCCCAAGTGCCACTGATTTTCAGAAGGCGTCAACAAGCTAATTCTGCAGCACTTTGAAAAATTCCCATCCAGTAGGACTTGCCCTGTGTTTATTGGATATAACCAAAGCAAAAAACGTAACAGTTTAAAAATAAACTTAAATGTACAAGAGTTTTCTGTATTACACACACACAAAAATTCAGTACAATTACCATTCAAAACACCTTCCACTCTACATTGCAACAAAACATAAATGCCAAAAAACAGAAATGAATTCACAATTAGAGCAATATTTAATATTTTATCATCAACAACGTTTAATATATGTACTAAATTCCTTACCATACATACTTCGTTTTTATCAATAACTAAACGTGCACATTTTACAATTATGAAAATAATTTATTATCATAATTTGACAAGGAACAATTGTGTCAGAGTAATTTAAGTCTGTTATTTACATGTATACAAATTGTGGACATTTCATACAATGAAGTAAAGAATTTGAGTGTAGACATTATACAATTCATTGTACACAATGAAGTTATCTAGAAACAGACTTAAATTACTCTGACACAATTGTTCCTTGTCAAATTATGATAATAAATTATTTTCATAATTATAAAATACTGATCCAAGGCCTAATATCAGCAGCATGCAATATGGATGATTTACATCAACAATTGGTACTAACAAAAATAATATTGCAATAAAAATAAGTTTTTGAATTTTAACCTGACATTTTGATTATTTATTATTATTAATAATAATTATTATTATATAGCACTTTCAGTGTTCAATGTGCTTTACAATTCTTATCTAGTCACCCTCACAGGTCTGGTGGCCTCACAAAGGTAGGTCTTTATTATTCCTATTTTTTACAGATAGAGAACTGAGGCTGGGAGATAGCAACTTTCCCAAAGCCACCCACTGAACTCACGGCTAAGAGAGTATTTGAAATCTGCCCCCCAGAATTTGAAACCTGTCTCCTGCTCTCCCACATTCAAGGCCAATTCCTTACCCACTAGACTACATTGGTTCTCTGGCTTTTCTATGACCAAAAAAAGGAGGTGGTGGAGAAGGAGAATTTTTGCAAGCAAAACATGTCTTTAATTAATTTTAAAATGTATACATTTAGCTGGCTGTGCTTTTAAATAGGCCAAGAAAAATTATATATCAGAGTCAGACCTACTTATCAAAACTCTGCTTTCCAGAACAAAGAGCTTTGGAGCTTATACAAAGACATACCAAAACAACGACAAACAGACAAAAAATAAAAAGTCAGACCCTGCCAAGCTATTTTTGCTGCCCACTTTGTCTAAGTCAAAGTTGGTTTCTGTAAAAAAAATCACTCCTAGACTGAGACCCAAGTCAGCCTTCAGCTCAGAAGGATTTTTTTTCCTAAAAAGAAAGGAAGGAAGCTAGCTCCTGAAAGCAAAACTTTTCATGGTCCTGTCTAACTAACTAACCCTTAAATACAATGGCACCAGCTGCAGAAAACATTAGAATATACAGCTTATCAAGGAATTCTGAGGACATCCCGGTAACCATGAGAACAAAGCTCAGGTGCTTTGTGAGGAACCCTGATGAAACAAAGGATGAAATATGTTTTAGTCGCACCAGTCTGAAATGTTTCAGGAAAGAAGCGCAGAGCTTGAATTTGGGAAAGGCAGGGCTGCCATGAGCTGAGTTTTCTGATATGAGAAGGCAAGGTGCTTGGTGTCCAGCTAGCTTGCTCAGCTTCATGGACAGTAACCTGGCACTTCATGTTTGCCAGCATATAAAACATGTTTTTGCAACTGCCCCTTCTCTTGCCATAAGGAAGCAGAGACAGCAGCTTAGGGATGCTTGATGAAGAGCATCTGAACTGTAATCTCTGGTGCCTGGGCCATCCTCATACTAGACAAGTAAAAAGCCCCCAAGACAACATTCGCTGTCCTCCAGCAATTAGATAACTATTCACTTGTCTCCTTTGAAATGATGGATCACACTGTCAGTTGACTGAAGCTCACATAGCACCACATTTTATATCTCATCTTTGAGAATTAAGACTTACATATATGGAGCACTGTATATGACAATATGTGTGACTGATCTGAAACATCTGGAAGGCTAGGAAAATAGAATTAAAGCTCATTTGATATGCACCACACCTGTTATGTGCCTACTAACCTATCTCCCCAGGCAGTGGCAACTCTAGGTTTTGTGGTACTATGGACAAAAATCTTAAATGGGACCTTGTGTTTTATCAGTCAATATACTAGTAGCAGTTCTCTGCTGCACAGTCAGCAGCCCAAGCTGCTGAAGCTGAAACATGAGCTTAGCCCCACTCATTCCTGTTCCCCCTCCCTTCCAGGCCAGATGGGGGAAAGACTGTGCAAAGCTAAACTCACCTCTGATTTGCCAGGTTGTTTTCTTCTCTCTCTAAAGCTGAGCCACAGGGTATTTTCAGACTTTATGTGATCACAATCAACCCCACTGAACCACAGAGGATTTGGTGGGGTGGCTGTGATTGCCGGCACATCTGTTTGAGCCCTGCCAGATGTTCACCATGGTGAATTCATGGCAAGGATCAACATTGACCACGGTCCCAGCTCTGCGGCAGGCCACAGAGCTGGAACCATGGTTAGTTTCACCACGATCGGGAAAGTAACCTTTGTTACCTTGACCCGTTCTGGGCCGCTGCGCCCGCCCATCTCCCTGAGGGCGGGCGACCGTGGGAGCATGGGGCGCGCATCGCACTGCACAGCCCTGACCCGCCCCCTCCTTGATTCATTTCAGTGATGGGGTCGGCACATCTGATGGATGGCCGACCTCATTACGGACCAGGATCTGGGAAAGATCCCGGTTCAGCGTGGCGGGCCAAACAGCCCGTTACATCTGAAAATACCCACACTAGTGGTGAGGTTCAGTGAAGGGCCTTAGAAACTGGAGACTATTCCCATCTCAGCTCAGTCAGAAGGGAGAAGGGGAGAATGAGCCCCCTGACCTCCCCAAGAGCAAGTGTGAGGGGGCATGGCATGGCATGGCATAGCAAGGTGTGTGTGTGAGAGAGTGAGGAGACATCATCATGGTATAAAACTCAGAGTGGTGTGTCTGTGTGTTGTTTAATATTTTCTTTAAGAGCAGCCATGGGGTTCTAAGATGTTTGCCTACATTGGCTATGCCTAAAGCTAATGCCACCCCTAGGATTTTATTCTAAAATTCCAAATCACTGAGTAGCTTCAAGCAGCAACCCCTTTAAAATATCATGCCAGAGAAATATGTCCTCCTTCTTCCTTCAAGTGTGGAATTTCCTCCTGAAATGGTGGGATTGATTCACTGAATTCTCAGCAAGGAAAGAAATATATCACTGCACATGTGAAAAATGGCTACCGCCCTTAGCCAAAATAGCGGCAACACCGTTGCCATTTGGCACATGTGCAGAATGGCCTGGTGGCCATCTGCACACACGCAATGATTTTGTTTGTTTGTTTGTTTGTTTGTTTGTGTGAAGATGGCCACTGGGGCATTCTGCACATGTGCAGTGATTTCTTTGTTTGATTGTCACTGAGATTTTGGGGAGATCTTGGTCCTGGTACTCGAGTTTGTGGATTTTACTTGCACAAAACAAACTGGGCCCCTCTCGTTCAGCCATACGTGCAATTCTTCATCTATTAAAGTCAATTGGCTTTAAACAATGGAGGAGTGTACACCCAGTAATAATAGTTTACATTTCTATGTACTGTTCATCATTATCTTGCTTCAGAGCTACACACGTACAGCAGACCCAAGGAAATGCAGCCTCCTCTAGAGTAGAAGGCAGCACCCAGGTAGACCATTGTGTCACAGTCAAAGGGAAATTTAAACTAAAAATAATTGGGCCTACATTGCCATTCGCATTTCGCAGCGCACAAGCTTTACAGACTTCATTTTGATTTCACGGGTAGAGAGTGACCATCGGGCTCTAGCGATGTCAATTAAATGTGACAGCAATGCTGTTATTATTCCATCTCAAAAGATACAGCCAATGCCAGAGGATAGTAAAGCCAGAGTAAGATGAACCCCTATGGTCTGTGCCCAGATCTATGGTTTGTTGACTAGTCAAGAAATGAGTGCCTTGTATGCTACATTCATGAGTGAGGATACTTCTGATATTAAGACACTTGATCAACTTTACGACACAGTTACTGATGCCCTGGGGCCTCAGATCCTTTCCCGTGCTAACACCCCTAGGAAATCTAGGGGTGCTGGCTGGTTTGATCATGAATGTAAGGCGACAAAACGCTTGCTGATTCAAGCAAAGCGTGCATGGATTATAGATCCGTCCGAGAAGTCAAGTTGTCAGTTCCGTGAGCTCAAGCATAGTTATAAATCACTTATTAAGATTAAGAAGTTGGACCATGTTAAAATGACCTGGGCAAGACTTAAGGTGGCTGCCCAGACCAAGAATTCCAGAACCTTTGGGGCTTTATTGAATAAGAAAAGGGATACTTCCCTTGGTACCCAACAGCCACAGATGGATGAGGAGGCATGGGTCCCTTTCTTCCAGAAACTTTTTGACGTGGGGACAAGCGAGGTAGAGGGGAAAGCTGTCGAACTGATTTCCCCTCCTCCTCATCATGTCGATTGGTCCTCTTTTTTAAGGGTCGAACCTTATGAGGACTTAGAGCTGATGGGCACTTTGAAATCAAATAAAGCCCCAGGGGAGGATTTTATTGTCTCAGAAGTTTTACAGACCTATCCCACTTGGTGGGCCAGTCTATTAGCTAAATATTTTTCCCATATCAATCAATCACTTCAGATACCCAAAGGATGGGGTGCCTCTGTGATTGTACTTATTTTTAAGAAAAGGAACCCCTTGGACCCCCATTGTTATCATCCAATAAGTTTACTTTCGGTCGTGGGGAAATTGTATTCTAAAACCCTTTTGCGGCATTTGGAATCCTGGGCTATCCAACGGGAATTGATCCCACAGGAGCAGGCAGGTTTTAAGAAAAATTCCTCCACTATGGACAACGTGTTTATTCTCCGTCATACTATTACAAAATATACCCGCATTAGGTTTGGCTCCCTTTTTTTGGCCTTTATTGATTTCAGTAAGGCCTTCGATTCAATCCACCGTCTACGCCTGTGGCAGAAGTTGCGAGAATGGGGGCTTAACGATCATTTACTCTCCTTACTTATTTATGTACATTCCAACAATACTGCCCACATAAGATTAGGGCTTGATGGCAGGCTGTCCCGCTCGTTCCATGTGGCAATGGGAGTCAGGCAAGGCTGCGTACTGGCTCCTCTGCTATTCAACCTTTATCTTAGTGATTTACCCCAAAAACTTGCTTCGGACGACTCCTATTCACCGAAAGTACAGGATAGATCCCTTAATATATTGATGTACGCAGATGATTTGGTCTTGATGGCCCAAACAAGAAATGGCCTCCAGCACTTGCTGGGATTATTGGCGGATTACTGCCACCTGAACAAACTCTTTGTAAATCTCCTTAAATCCCAGGTGATGGCCCTAGGGAAGGCGAAGCAATCCAACTACTCCTGGGCCATGGGGAACGCTACGCTTACCCAGGTAGACTCTTACGTCTACCTGGGCGTGGTAATCTCCAATAATGGTCTGTGGAGTAAACATAGAAAATGCTTAGCCCTCAAGGCCGAAGTGGCCGCAAAGGGAATTCTGAGGCTAGCATGGGGTTCTGCAGGTATTGCCACTTCATCCATTCTGGAAGTGTTTAGAGCCAAGGTACAATCTCTCCTAACATCTGGCTCGGAGGTGTTCCCCGACAGGGACACTGGGCTGCTGGAAGTTATCCAGAGTAAATTCCTGAGAAGCCTGTTGAGAGTTCAGCAAGGTGTCCCCACGGCCGTAGTCCGCTCTGAAACAGGGATGTTAGCCGTAGCTAGTTTATGTAAATTTTGAGCCCTCAGGTATTGGGGCAAGCTTTTCCTCCAGGTCAAGAATTCTTTGGCATCATTGTATCTGAAGGAGGAATTAGGAGTACGAGGGGGTAGGAAGTTATCCATGGCTTATTTGGATAGCCTCACAGTTGAGGAATTTAGGGTTTTCTTTTGTCTTTTTCCAAGACAAAACTGCCCAAATGCAGAAAATACTGCTTCAATTACGAGTATCTGACATCGCTTGACAAGAGGATTTGGCCAAACTCTCCATTTGGAGGGTTGCTCCATATTTCCACCTCTTTAAAACTACACATAAGCTGGAACCCTAGGACATCTTACCTAACTGGCCCTTACGTAGGGCGTTCACATGTTTGCGATTTCATCTACTCCCCTCTGCGATTACTGAGGGGAGATATTTGCATGTCCCCTGCAAACCCCGTAACTCTCCTTGTAACACCTTAGAGGTGGAAGATTTACCTCATTCCCTTTTTAACTGTCTGATCTTCGAGAGTATCAGGGCTGTCTGGATAGAGCCAATCTTAAATTTATCTTTGTTCAGCTCTGACCTTGATAGAATCATAGCTCTCTTAGCTCCATCTAGTGAGGAGACCCTACGTGCTATGGCCAATTTTGCCCTACTTTCTATGAGGGAACGGATGCATTGGGTAGACTAAGTCTCTGCACTCACTGATTGGTGCACCTTTTTCCCCCGATCCAGCAAATATTTTATTGCCAATGGTTTTGATCAAATTTTTTGATTATTTTGATCTTTGGCATGTGTGCCCCGATCCTCGAGGTTTTTTGATAAATTCTCTCTTAAGTACTGTATTTACTTTTACACTTTAACGTGGACACCTTGGCTCTAGTGAAAGCCTAATGTCCAAAAAGAAATTGAACTGAACTTCCAATGATTAGTCGCTGATTAGGTAATCTGAATTAAAAATTTAGTGAGTTAGGACATCAGTAATATTTGTTTGTTTTAGCTTTTTATTTAATTATTGAATTATACTGTTTTTTATCCTCTCCTTTTGGTAGTTGGACATGGAATTTTATGATCAAGTGTATTATAGTAGCTCGCCTGTGGTGGTTGAGAGAATAGTATTGATATCCTTACTTATAGACCTATGGAGTGGGAGGGCAACTGCTTTTGTATAAGATTTTAAGAAGCAGGGAAATTGGAAACAATGATCAACGACCAATGACATTCTGTTTTATTTTGTATTTAAAAGTTTCTCATATAGATGTGTTTGTTATCTGATATATGTGTTGGGTCATGGCGAAAGCCAGCACCCGTAATAAATTAATAAAAGAATAAAAATAATTGGGCAGATCTTTAGTTTATGAAAAAAACCTTTATGACCATTAGGCTTGAGAATTGCTGCGTTAATATCTTTGCAGAACAGACAAGAACTTGATTTTTAAAGTTTTGTCCAGGACTCTCCCACTTAGTAAGCTGCACAGAATATGATTTATCTACCTTGAAAAGCAAAAAAAAGGCTAAATAAACTCTCCTGGGATTTAACCTTGTGTTTCCAAGGTCCAAGGGAGCCTAAAACGTAAGGCATCCTCTCCACATGGGCAGCTACAAATGCAGGAACGGAAATTGTCACTTGCAAACATTTATCTTTGTCCAATCTAGCAGCATAGAACATTTGCACAAAAAGGAAACATCTTTCAGATTAGCTGTGTATTGCGATTTTTAGTGAAGAAAGGGCACAGAAAGTTTCACTGGGCCCTGTCTGGGAGATATTCCAAAATTTCAGTTCACTTGAGTTTCAAAGGGACTTCAGGGCACACGATAGAATGCTAGATGGAATGTCAGCTACGTGTATTCATCTGTAAACACACATTCAGTCGTTATTTCTGTTTGTGCAAACATGAATCCCACCACTTGTTTAACACATTTAGAGATGCAAAAAATCATGGGGGTGGACAGCAAGTAGCTGCTATCAGCATGTAGAGGTTGTTACTTTATTATTATTATTATTATTATTAACAAACATTTATATAGCGCCAGCAGTGTACCTGGCACTTTACAAAGTAATAAAATAGACACGGTCCCTGCCCCTAGGGCTTACAATCTGAGAGACAGGAGCTGGGGGAGAGACTTAGGAAGGGGAACAGAGGGAGAGACAAGGGGTCTAACATTCATGAAGATGCGAGGTCTCAAGTGCACGTACTTGGCTTGGTTACGATGAGAATGACAGCAGGCAGGTCCATGTTGCAAGGATAAGGGTAAACCGATCGTAGGTATAGGAATAGTGGCTCAGCAGGATAAAGAGTCAGACAGAGCAGAGCGAAAGAGGTGAGTTTTAAGGAGAGATTTGAAGGTATGAAGGGAGGGGGCAAGGCGGATGTGGACAGGGAGGGAGTTCCAGGCATGGGGGGCAGCAAGTGAGAAGGGACGAAGGCGCTTAGGGGAGCAGGGAAGGCGTGGAAGGGTGAGAGAAGGGACAGAGGAGGAGCGAAGTGCACGGGCTGGAGTATGGAGGGCGATAAGTGCAGAGAGGTAGGGGGGAGCAAGGTTGTGAAGAGCTTTATAGGTGAAGACTAGGAGCTTGTGCAGGATTCGTTCAGGAAGGGGAAGCCAGTGAAGCGAAGAGAGGAGGGGCTGCACATGGTCGAAGCGACTGGCGAGGTAGATGACCCTGGCAGCAGAGTTTTGGACAGAGATGAGGGGAGAAAGGTGAGACCGGGGAAGGCCAGTGAGAAGGAGGTTACAGTAATCGAGGCGAGAGATGACCAGAGCATGAACAAGAGTTTTGGCAGACGAGACAGAGAGAAAAGGGCGAATCTTAGCAATGTTATGGAGGGAGAAGCGACAGGATTTAGCAACAGAGTCAATGTAGGGTTTAAAAGAAAGGGCTGAGTCAAAGATGAAGCCTAGGCTACGGGCTTGGGGGACAGGCAGGATGGTGACTCCATCAATAGTTATTGACAGTGAGGAAGGAGAGGAAGGATGAGGGGGGAAGATAAGGAGTTCAGTTTTAGCCATGTTGAGTTTGAGTTGACGTTGAGACATCCAGGTAGAGATGTCAGAGAGACAGTTGATGAGACGAGCTTGAACAGAGGGAGAGAGAGAGGGAGTAGAGAGATAGAGTTGAGTGTCATCAGCATAGAGGTGGTATTGGAAGCCATGGGAGGCAATGAGTTTGCCTAAGGATGAGGTATAGATCGAGAAGAGGAGAGGGCCAAGAACAGAGCCTTGAGGAACACCAACTGAGAGGGGGAAGGAGGAGGAGGTGGAGTTGGAGAGAGACACATTAAAGGAGCGGTCAGAGAGGTAGGAGGAGAACCAGTTATGGACAGAGCCACAAAAGCCAAGGGAGTGAAGGGAATCCAGCAAGAGTGAGTGGTCAACAGTATCGAAGGCAGCAGAGAGATCAAGGAGGACAAGAATGGAATAGAGACGTTTAGATTTAGCCACCAGAAGATCGTTGGTGATCTTAGCGAGAGCAGTTTCAGTAGAATGAAGGGGGCGGAAGCCAGATTGGAGGGGGTCAAGGGAGGAGTTGGAGGATAGGAAGTCAAGGCAGCGGGAGTAGACAACACGTTCAAGCAGCTTGGAAGCAAAAGGAAGGAGTGAGACAGGACGATAGCTAGAAGGGTCAGAGGGGTCAAGAGTGGACTTTTTGAGAATAGGAGAGACTGTGGCATGTTTGAAGGCAGAAGGGAAAGAGCCAGTAGAGAGGGAGAGGTTGATGATGTGCAGGAAGGAAGGGGCGACAGTGGGAGTAATGGAGGTGAGGAGGCGGGAAGGAATGGGATCAAGGGGGCAAGTGGAAGGGTTGGAGGAGGAGAGCAGAGAGGAGATTTCCTTAAGGGAGGCAGGGGAGAAGGAGGACATGAGAGAAGGAGGTGCGAGGCTTCCTTCTTGTTTTTGGTCATCCAGGGACTACAGAGACATATATTTTTGTGAAGAGTTAGTCTAGTTCTTACACATCTCTATATGGTGTCTCTTGACAAGCAGAGGGGTGGCAGGTTGGAAGAAAGAACCACAAACAGGCAGGGGAAGGGACTGAGGGAGTGAGGGGAAAGGAGGTGAGAGAAAGTGAGGAGGTGAGGGGAATAAGGGGAAGGGACTGGGCATGGGGGGCTTTCACAGGCGGGTTCTCTTTGGAATTAAGCTTTGCCCACAAATCCCAGCACTTTCGACTTCTGGGGCTGCCAGCCTGGAGCTGACTTCTCTCTCCCAAAAACAAGTGCATTGCACCAAGGGACATCACCTGGGAAACGATGGGAGATTATTGTATCGGATAGCCACAAACACGCAGTGGCATAAACATCCATTCAACCAGCTACGAGTCCAGGAGAATGTCATCAATTTTAACATGGGATGCATTTGGACATGTTTATTGTTATGCATGTAACACCTTGGCACTTTACAGGATTGAGGCCGAGTCCAAATATCTGGACTGATAATAAAGGGCTGCTGACTAATCAAGTAATAAAACTACACTGTGGAAATAGGTTAAAGGGTAAAAAAAAAGGAAGCATCATAGACACTGACTTTTGTGCTTCTCTGATGGATTTGTATTCAGAGAGAAAGAATTTTTGCAGGCAATATTCCAGTAGGTGCAATTTTACAGGAGTAGAAATTCAATTCTGGTTGTGATATAGTTATAACACAGAGACCATTGCAAAGTTCTCCTAGGGGATTATGGAAACTCTCTCTCCCTGCACACAAGGATTCCATACTTTGGTTGTAATGCTAAAAATAATATCATCCCCTTCCTATCTAGTAACAACCTTAATATTTCAAAGAGCAGTAGTCTCTAAGTGATACTCCATGGGGAAATAATATATATTTGTTTTCTTTTGGATCTACTGCTAGAAGAGCAAACCATGCATGAATTTTATGACCTTGTTAGTTTTCAATCTCTTTGGGGAGCTATAGATTTTGCCCATGTAGACAGTTGTGTTCAACTTCAAAATTAGAAATCATTTTGGGGGAAACAAGCATTTCATTCCTGAGTGAAAGTGTGCAATTCAAAAACCCTAGAATGCATTTGCTAAAGAGACAGTCACAATTAAAGGAGTCATTTGAAGATGCAGAAGCTGACAACATTGTTTTTCAAGCATCTAAAAAAAATATGTGTTCTCTAAAGCACTCCTATTACCTTTATTAATATAGTATCACAAGCATAAGAACAGAATGAAAATAAACACTGATTTAAATAAGTAAGAAACAAGAGTGTTTACCTTGGGTAGAGAGGGAGAAAAGGATGTGATCTGGTCACCCAAGCAGAGGATTCACCAAGAGCTGTTTCCAATTCTGGCACTGGTTTGGGGCATGGTTTTAGGCAAGTGATTTAGGCCAAAATTATCTCATTTGGATGTCTAAAGTTAGGCACTGGTCTCGGTCCTGCTGAAGCCTTCCCTACTTGATAGGAAGATCAGGGAGGCACACCTTTAAGGGCAGAGTTCATTCCACAGAACACCCTCACACATGTGCCATCATAGGAGAAGATGATCCAGACTGCCAACACACCTAAGTGGTCTGATTCTGAGGTTCTGAACACCCACATGTTCCAGAACTGAATCCCATAAAATTCAAGAGACTTGCTCACTCAACTGCAAGCACCGAGGGCTTAATCCTACAAGATAATGAGCACTCCAGCCTGATGCCATAAAACACTTAAGTACATGAGTTTAAATGGGGTGGGCAAAGTTCCCAATCGGAAGAGCCACACATGAAGATCTTCATATGGTCAAGAGCCACCACCGAATGTCACTCTAGCCGTCACGCATGCACACACACTCTCACCCAATCACACACAGAGTCGAGAGGACTTTAGCACGGATTAATCTGTGTCCAACGTCATGTTTAAAATGAGCTGCCAGATGTTACCATGGTCTGGCTCCCGACCAGAGAAGTCCCAGGTGACAGACCGGGCTGAGCTCCATCACAGTTGGGAGCCAGCTGATGGACCCAGGGTGAAGCAGGCTATCAGCTGCCATGACCACCCATCAGCTGGGGAGAGGAGTTCTACATGCACCGCAGCCGGGTGGGGGCAGGGATGAACTACATCTGCGCATCACCCTGCCCCTTCCCAGGCCACCGTCATGCTTCTTCGGAAGCCCAGTGATCCCAACCAGGGCGAGGATTTCCCACACTGCCCGGAGAAGTTCGTGGTGGTGGAGGCAGCCCGTCACATGTAAAAACACCCAGAATCTCACACACAGTCTCACAAAATCACTCGCAGACCTACACATTCACTGGCCTGGGGTCTCCGCCTCCTGTTGTCTCTGCCTGCCCCTACCTCAGTCCACTCCTCACCCTCTGCTCAACTTTCCCACAGCTGTACATCTACTGATAATACTTGCCTCTCCTGTCTGCACCACCCACCTTTCCTGTGTCCTTTGTACACCAGCAGGGGGCCCCCTAGCACTGTTGTTGCCGCTGCTGTGAGGCCCAACTCTGGGCAGCCCCAGCTGGTGCCTGAAGGAGGCAGGAGAGGAAAGCAATAGGCCATGCATGTGGAACTGAGGGAGCCACATGACACCCCAACTTCAGGCAGTCATTTGTGCTGAGAGCCACGGCAGAGGCCCTGGAGACTCCTGAGCTATCATTTGCCCACTTCTGTGTTTAACTTTAAACACACAAGTAGCCCCAAGAAAGCCAACAGGATTAGGTTCCAATCAGTGGGGCTTGTGCCAGCACAGTGCTTGGAAGATCAAGGTCTTATGTGCTTGAAGTTAAACATGCACTTAATTATAATTAAGGGCTTCCCTGAATCACTTAATTAAGGACTTTGCTGCAGTGCTCAGCACTTTGCAGGACAAAGCCTTAATAGGACTTTTTTTCTTCTTCTGAAGACACAAAAATATCACCTTCACACACACCAAATAACAAGCCCTACTGACCTTTCAGTGGAAGCGGGGCACCTATGGCTGCCAAAGCCTTATAGAGTTCCAAAATCTGACATCATGCTGCCATAGCAATCAATGCGCTGACTGTTTCTGAGTTTCAGAAATGTCAATATTTTATTTAACACACAGGTAATTTGCAATTATGATTTTATTCATCAAACTATCGTGTAATTTGTGTGTGTGTGTGGTGGGAGGAGGCTCCTGACCTCAGAGTCCCAGTATAGATGATTCAGGTTTCCCCCCTCCTCAGCATCACTGTTTGTGATCCCCACAACATGTGAAAATGTTGGGCCTGACTTCTTTGAGCCTGAACCTCTCTATTTGTAAAAAGGCGACATTCATTTCTACATCACAGCGATGTTGTGAACAGTGGCGGTGGGCCGCCTAGGACGGGAGGGGCAATGCCCCTCCTGGCCCCAGGACTCCCCTGGCTGGCCGGCCCCGAGTCTGACAGAAGGGGGGGGAACAAAAGCAGCCATGCGCGCCGCAGTGAATGTTCAGAGCCACCTCGAAGAACCTGGTTTAGAGAAGCACAGGAACAGCAGTTGGGTTTTGATGTTAGAGGGGCACTGGGGTAGTAAGGCCAGACCAGTGGGCCTAGGGACGAAGCCAGGGGGACGGTAGGCAGAGCCAGGGGGACGGTAGGCCAGTGGCATGGCATAACCCAGCAGCAAGGAGTTCCCAGGGTTAACATCGGATGGAAGAAAACACAGGGTGATTTCAGAAGTTACGTGAACACGGTGAACCACGG
>QEPC01000055.1:788828-816088 GCA_003113815.1 Sphenodon punctatus | reverse complement strand
TCCCTGTGTTTTGGGTTTATAAATTATTTATCTTAAGCTTGATGTGCATGTAGACTGTGTTTTCTTCCATCCAATGTTAACCCTGGGAACTCCTTACTGCTGGGTTATGGCAGTGTTTTGGGTGTTATGCCAGTGTTATGCCAGTGTTTTGGGTGTTTCCCTGTGTTCTGGGTTTATAAATTATTTATTTTAAGCTTGATGTGCATGTAGACTGTGTTTTCTTCCATCCGATGTTAATCCTGGGAACTCCTTGCTGCTGGGTTATGCCATGCCACTGGCCTACCGTCCCCCTGGCTCTGCCTACCATCCCCCTGGCTCTGCCCGCCATCCCCCTGGCTCCGCCCCTAGGCCGCCACGGGTGGGCGCACCCGGCCTTACTACCCCAGTGCCCCTCCAACATCAAAACCCACCAGCCGCCCCTGGTTGTGAAAGGGTTTCTCAGTCAATATTAGGAAGGACTTCTACAGATAGCAGCATAGCGATAACCTCCATTTAAATGGTATGTCTAAACTAAGACAGAATGCAAAAGCCAACTGTGGGATCACAGTTTTGAGCATCACAATAAACAGTGGTGTCATAATAGATTGACAAGCTCATGCATGAATTGGCATGTATTTCCTGAGTGTATGGACACACATTGCTATCGTCACTCACAGCCCACTGCATGACTAGCACAGTCTGTTAAAAGAAACCACCCTGTTGCACACACACACAAATATTGTATGTGCATGCCTTCTACATCAGCCCTGGGCCAAATGACCTGCCCACACAGTTCTGAAATGTACCCATTTCATCAGTCCTTCAGTGCCAAGGAAATTTTATTGACTACGAATGGTGATAAAGAAAATTATATAACCCTATCCGTACCTAGAGAAACCAGCAGGCTGAGTGTAAGTGCCCATTTGAAGGAATACAGATGAATCAGTAATGATATTAGAGTGATTAGCCAACTGCCTTAATTGATATGTACAAAACCATATGTGCTTATAGGCTCACAAATGCTAACTCACGCTTATTACCATCTGCACAAAAAAACCCTGGTAAATTTCCTTTTTCTAAATGCAAGCGTGTCATTTTTAGTGATGAAGGGAAAAACTTCTCTTCAGCAGTGATGCACTGTGTCCTTCACCGCAGGCATATGGCTCTCTGTCAGAAAGGTTTTATTTCAGGAAAAACAACTTTGTTGAAGAGTTAGTCATTGTCCACATCTATGCAGACGTGTTAAAAGGACTTTTAAAACTGTACTTACAGGAAGCTAATACAAACAACACACAGTAACTAACTAGAATCTGAGAATGTAAAGGCCCAGCTATATTGGAACAGTTCAGTACAGTACGCAGCTGATTTGATGTAGTACACATGGAAAAAAATACAAAGAATGAACTATTGGTTTATATCATGGTCCTGTCAGATAACAGCTTGCACGGAAATTTTAAAAGCACCAGTACAGGACCAAGAAAATGAGGTGGAGGAGGGTCTGGTGTCTGAAAAGGGTTACCATAGTGCCAATTATGCTGACAGGAAATGGATTAATACCAATAAAAGACTGAAAGAACTTGAAGCCCTGAACATTAAGGGGAAGTCAAACAGGTTTACAGTAATTTCCAAAAGATACTAGGAGCACAATCTCCTTTTGTCCTCTTCTCACACAGGGTGATTTCAGATGTGACGGGGCGGCTTTGGCTCCGTCACGGAATCACCCTTTTGATTCCCCGCTGGAATCGCCCCGTCACGGCCAGCAGACGTGCTGGCCGATCCTGGCGGGGAATCTGGGGGGTGGGCTGCGCGGTGCAACGTGTGGCCTCACAGCCCTGCCCCCTCAGCCGCCCACCCTCCAGGAGACGGGCGGGCGCAGCAGCTAATCCGGCCGCTGTGTCCGATTCCGACCCGTGGTCTGGGCCATGGCCTGGAATCAGCGCCGGTAACAGACGTTACCAGCCGCCAATTCCGGGCCGTGGTTCAACTAACTACACTTTCGGCGATGATCCCCGGACATGCCTCGAAAGCGTGATTATTTTGATTCCCGCCTGAGGTTCACTGTGGTGAACATCTGGTGGGCATCAAACAGACGTTACGGGACCATTCCCCACCACAGGGTATTGTCTGTGGTTGAGCATGATCTCATAACATCTGAAAATACCCAGTCTCCTCACATTTTCTCCAAGACTAACTAAACCAAGTATCACTTAATTACATTTTTTAAAATTAAATTGTGGTTTTTTCACTGTGTCCTACAAGTTTGTTACTATTTATTTCCATTTCGCAGGGTCTGAAATGGAACAATTTCTCTCTTTTTTTCAAATATTTTTGCAAAATGTTTGTTAGGAAATTATTAATTTTTTTAAAAAAGTAAAACTTAGTTTAAATAAAACAACACCTTTCATCCCCTCTATGCCACTGAGAGCAATAAATGTTGTCAACAGTGATGCATTTTCATCGTTTACTTTTTAAAGCTTTGAATTGCTACAGAATGGAAAAAGAAAGAATAATTGGTGTAAACCCCCCTGCTTTCTGCTGCAGTGTGATTATCTATTTCACTCAGTGGCTTTACAAAAAAAAAGTTTTAAAGGATAAAAGGATGAAAAGAGGAAAAAACAAACATTTTGAAAATTCAAAATTTCAAAAATCCAGATCAAAAATAAAATAAATTTTAAGAATTCAAAACCTCCAAAGCTTTCTGTCTTACTCATCAGAAACACAGAGACTGCCTTCATGAATATTTATTTATTTATTTATTTGTATTTCTTGGCTGTCCCCTCCTGCCGCAGCACCTTGGGGACATCTCACAATATATCTAAAATATATAAAATATAAAATACAATTTCCCAATAACTAACAAAAATAAAAACAATATAAAACAACATATAACCCACTGCAAAACCAATAAAAACCCCGACCCAACCCCCGACCCGGCCCAAGCAATATGAGTTGCAATGGAGTTATTCAACTTGGGTAGCACAATCCTCTAGCTGTTTAGCACTTTTACTAATTCTTAGCCCCATTCACTTCAATGTGATTCCCTCCAGCATTGAACAGCCAGAGGGGATCACATGTTAATAAAGTACTGGCATGCCTTTCATCATATAAATTTTGTATTTATAGCATAGGTGCTATCTCTTATTGCACCACCTTCTGTTGGTGAAAGTATGCAGGCCTTTGGACTATACATTTTGAGCCTAGACATTCTGAGGGAAGAAAAATCATTGAAAACAAAGGAGTTTTGAACCTCTGTCCAATCAAAAAAAATATATACTCCATACTCTCCCCAACAGAAGTTGGTCCAATAAAAGATGCCATCTGAACTACTCTGGGTATTTTCAGATGTTACGAGATCACAGTGAACCACGGTCAATACCCACATGGGGCCAAAGCACCCTGAACGTCTGTTTGGCGGTCACCAGATGTTCACCACGGTCAATTCCCACATGGGGTCAATTTCAACCACGCTTCCGGGGCTCCCCACAGGACAATCGCCGCAAGCGTGGTCAAAGAGATTCCCGGCGGGAACCAACAAAAAGTAACGTCTGGCCGGGGCATGGTCACATCGGGTGGGCGCTGCGGCCGCATTGGCCGCGGCGCCCGCCCATCTCCCCAAAGGGCGGGCGGCGGAGGAGCATGGGGGGGGTGGGGTCGTGCGGCCGCACATTGCACCGCGCAGCCCCGCCCCCTCCCCGATTCCCCACCTAGATCAGCTGGCACATCTGTTGGACGTGCCGGAGTGATCCTGGTGGGGAATCATTTGGGTGATTCTGGGACGGGGCGAATGCCGCCCCGTCTCGTCTGAAATCACCCTCTGTCTCCATCTCTTGGGACCAACATGGCCATCTCTCTCTCTCTCTCTCTCTCTCTCTCTCTCTCTCTCTCTCTCTCTCCTTTAATGTTAAAATGAAACAAAAAGAATATGACAGTATACTTTATCCAAATGAACAATAGACCTAGTAGACTTATATTATGTTGTGGTGGAATTTTGTGCTGTTTCATTGTTTAGAGTGTGATTGTTGTGTTTGTCCCAAGAATAAGATAAATATGAGACAAAGGGTAAAAACACACAATTGCACTGCTCCAGCAACCTGGGTCAGGTTGGGACATCGTGGCAGACATGAGCCAGACTGTGACAGGCCACAGAACAAATGTGCCCATGGCCAGGGCCCGGCCAGCCAGCCCCACCCCTGTGCTGCACCCAGCACCCCACCCCCACCCCCCACTATGACGAAGGGCTGCCACCAATAAAATGGCAAGGAACTGTTCTTCATTGTTACAGAGGGCAAGACTAGAAATAGTGGGCTCAAGCTACAGAAACGTAGATTTCAGGGAGATATCAGGGAAAACTTGCTAACAATAAGAGCTGTGCAGCAATGGAACCGGTTGCCTAGGAAGGCTGTAGGCTCTCTATCATTGGAGGTTTTCAGAAAGAGGCTGGACAGCCAGCTGTCAGGGATACTGTAACTGTAGTTATCCTGCATAAGAGCAGGGGGTTGGGACTTAGATGACCCTCAAGATCCTTCCATCTCTAAGATTCTATGACCATTTATTATTTTATTGGACCAGCTGCTGCTGGTGTGTGTGTGCGAGCCAACTTCCAAGCTTCACACGTTGCCTGATAAAAAACATACTTTTAAATCAGTTATGGGTGGTAACTTAAACTTTAAGCCCTAAACAACATCTTTTGTTTGGTTCATCTCTAAGCCGCAACTTTAATCTTGAGGTGAAAGAAGAGAGACTCATTGAAGCACAATGCCCTTTGTTGCAACGCAAGCACAACAGTTCTGAGTAGACTGTGCCAACCATAAGCTGTGCTAAAAATGAAAAACCTAGCATTCGCAAAAACGTACAAAGCTTATAGCATTGAAATCATCAAGTCATACTTACACATTCTTATTAAAAGTAGGCATCAAATTCCTTTTGATGTTCTTCTGGCCAAAGAGCGCTGTGAAGCTCACAGCTTGTATGCACTCACCAATAAAAGTTGATCCAGTAAGAGTACCATCTTAACCACTTTTATGTCTTGTCTCTCTCACATGTTTTTTATTGACACCAAAGGTGGAATGTCTGATGGGCATCTCCGCTCAGGTTAGACAATATTAATTTTCTAGCAAGGGGGGAAAGGGCCTGTGGAAGTTGGGAGGTGGATGTGCATATGGAAAGGAGCTTTATTAGTCTGGCTCCCAAGAGTTCTCAGGTCCTGCTAGTATAGGGTGGGATGCCTGTAACAAGCATTGCTCACTGCCAATTTAACAGGTGCATCAGGAGTGACCTACCCTTGAGGGACAAAGAAAAATGTAACTTCAAACTTGTAAACAAGCCTGGGTGTTAGAGACCCTAAATACTTATCCCCAACTCACTCTAGTTCCCAGAGACCGGACCTTCAAGAACAACAGGTACAGCACCACTTAGGGTGAAAACATACATGATGGCAGAGGGCTGCAGTCATAAACTGATCTGGACTGGGGTGCCACTTGCACCTCAGTCAGGATCAAGTCCAGCTGCAGAACAAACTTTCACGTGGCCAGGCCTGGTGGGGTAGGGCGCCGCATGAATGTGCGGCCAAGTAGCCCCATCCCCACACTGCACCCATTGGCCCACTCCTCCCATGACAGGCAGCCATGGCGGCCAATGACAGCCGCCATGGCCAACCCTCATGGGGGCCACTCCGAACTGGACAGAGAACAGAGGACTACCATTCTCTAGATAAGAGTGACTCTGTCACTTAAGTGACTCTAGATAGAGTGACTCTATCACTTTAGATTAAGTGACTCTATCACTTAAGTGATAGCCCACTGTAACCCACACAGGTAGGCCTTTCCCTGGGCATGATGGCGGCTAGCCTGGGCTGTGACTCCGGTCAAAACCCAGGCTAGCTGCCACTACTCCTGAGGAAACTCCGGGGCAAACATCTGGATGCCCCTTAACAAATGTGATGGTGACCCACAGGCCACAGAGGGTCACTGTCACATTTGTTACACCCTTAGTTGAAAGCAAGATTTTAAAGAGCATTTTTAAAAGCAGGTGTGAGATCATTCAAAAGCCCTAATATTAAGGGCAAGGAACAGGTTGCCTGACCTAGACATTTTGAGAGACAAAGGGTGAAAACAGACATGATGCTAACCACCCTTTAACCACCCTTGGTAGTTATTTATGCATGTTGCAGGGCTGCATAGGGCACCAATACAGCCCTGCAACATGCATAAATAACCACCAAGGGTGGTCGTCATGTCTGTTTTCACCCAATGAAAGGGATTTGGAGTCTCTGTCCAATCAAAAGAACATTATACCCCAAAATAGCCAATGACATTTTACCTTTTAAGAAGTCATTAGACTTGTTTCATATGCTTACACTAAGATATTTATGAGGGAAAATTGCAATGCACTGACTTTATGATTGTTAAGAGAAGATTTATGCATTCAAAGTGTGTGCATTCACTGATAGTATGTGCAGAACCTCTATTTGAAGTAGACATTTGTATGAGCAAACAAAACAACTATGGGTGTTTTCACACGGACATGGGGGTGCTCACCTTCCAGATCTCTGCCCCCCCCTCCCCCAATCTCTGCTCTGCTTGCACATCTAGCGGACCGCCTTTAAACAGATGGCTAGCCGGGGGTGAGGCAGAGGCAGAGCAGAGGCGTGGGTGCTATCTATCTGAAGATACCCTATATGCCTGAGTACCCATTTGACATTTACATTTTCCATACACATTAGGGGTATGCTCAAATTTTGCCCAAAGTATCTATAAATATTTTCCCATCACCAGCATATACCTCTCACATGTTTGTGGGCATAACCCCACAAAGTAAAGAAGTAGTAATATCTCAGTTATATAAAATAAGGCACAGAGAGATGCTTCTCCCCATGACCTTGGCATTAAGGAAATCTGCAGAATTGTCAGAAACTGAATTGAGAGCTCCTGAGTCACAACATACAGTAAGTTAACCACAAGGTTAAACTTGGAGAATTAGAAGTAAAGGTGTTACTGCATCCTTTACTTATCCTAGTTGTTATTGAAGCCAGTGCTCACTGTTATTGTTATTAATTTATTTATTATTATTATTATTATTATTATAAGCATTTCTATATAGCGCCAGAAATTTATCTGGCGCTTTACAGAGAATAAAATATACACGGTCCCTGCCCGAGAGCTTACAATCTAAAGACAGAGAGAGGGGAGACAAGGAAGGGGGAACAGACGGAAAGACAAGGGATGCAACATTCACGAGGATGCGAGAACTCAGGTACACGTTCTTGACTTGGTTACAGTAAATAGGAGTTTGCAGATAACAAGTATGAGATAATCCTGGGTGGGGATGATTAGCAGGAGTTAGGAAGGGCGGAGCGGAAGAGGTGGGTTTTGAGGAGGGACTTGAAGGTGTGGAGGGTGGGAGCAAAGCGGACGAGGGCAGTATGGGAGTTCCAGGAGTGCGGGGCAGCGAGGAAGAAGGGATGAAGGTGGTTGGAGGAGCAAGGGAGGTGTGGGAGGCTGAGGGAGGGGACGGAAGAGGAGCGAAGGGCTCAAACTGGGGTTTGGAGGGAGATCAGAGCAGAGAGGTAAGGGGGAGCAAGGTTATGAAGGGCTTTGTAGGTGAAGACGAGGAGCTTGTGCAGAATACGCTCAGGAAGGGGAAGCCAGTGGAGGAAGGAGGGGAGAGGCTGCACATGGTCAAAGCGACGGGCTAGGTGGATGATCCTGGCAGCAGAGTGTTGAACAGAGATGAGGGAAGCAAGGTGAGAGCGGGGAAGGCCAGCAAGGAGAAGGTTACAATAGTTGAGGCGTGAGATGACTAGGGCGTGGATGAGAGTTTTGGCAGAGGAGACAGACAGAAAAGGGAGGATCTTAGCAATGTTGTGGAGGGAGAAGCGGCAGAATTTGGCCACGGAGTCAATGTAGGGTTTGAAGGTGAGGCACGAGTTGAAGATGAAGCCCAAGCTACGGGCTTGGGGGACAGGGAGGATGGAGACCCCGTCAATGGCAATTGACAGGGAAGAGGGAGAGGAAGGATTGGGAGGGAAGATAAGAAGTTCAGTTTTAGCCATGTTCAGTTTAAGTTGGCGTTTAGACATCCAGGCGGAGATATCGGAAAGACAGTTGGTAAGGAGAGCTTGGACAGAGGGGGAGAAGGAAGGAGTGGAGAGATAGAGTTGAGTGTCATCAGTGTATAGGTGTGGTATTGGAAACCATGGGAAGCAATGAGTTTGCCTAGGGACTGGGTGTAGATAGAGAAGAGAAGAGGGTCAAAGATAGAAAACAATTATTTAAAAAAACAAAACTCATCTAAGGTCTTGTGAAAAGTGGGGAAAAAATTATTTCCTGGCCACCAACTACTTGCAAACAAGTAAAACATTTATTTTCAGGTGGAAGGGTGGCATTTTCTCACAAAAGTGAGGACACTTCTTCATGAAAAGTGGGAATTAATGGAAATACACATCTATGTCTCCTTGCAAAAAAAAATAAACATTTGAATGCCCTCCTCCCCCCAGACACACAGAAACACACTCTTGTTACTATCCATCAGATGTAGAAATACAGCCATTTCCACATCATCTAGACTTGTGTAATAGAGAAGTCTGTTTAAATTTTAAAACAGGGAGGTGCCTGGGAACCAATTTCATGCAATGTATTTAATAGGCTTTAAATTCCATTTTATTGGGACCCCTTTGAGAATTTGCACCAGATAACAGAGATAGCTGCAAGGATTTTTTTTTTTTCCCAGCCTGATCTGCTACTGAGATGAAATTGAAGAACAATTTTCAAAGTGACTGATGTGATGAACCTATACAATTGTTACTCTTGTATATTCACATTTTTTAGGTGTCTAGGTGCATGAATCTGTTTCCTACAGTACAGAGCAACTTTGACTGTTTACTAATATATTCAGATACATGCATTAAAAGTGTAGTTAGAGTGCAATTAAAGTGCCATTTCTGTTCATTTAAAATGCCAGTGTAATTAAAGTGCATAGACGATATCATCCATAAGTCTGTATGATTTCCTGAAGGTTTTTTTTTGCTCATGCTGTCCCTTTAATATTTCCTTTATATGAAAATCTCAGCTTCTGCTCTTACTGATTATTGGTTAATTGCAACATTTGTCAGTCCACCGCACAGCTCTTATGGACCAAATTCTTAGTGTATGAATATTCAATAAGGAAAACCTAATAGAGTTGCATAGATCTAGCAGCAAATATGTTTTGTCACATGCACAGCTTGTGGTTTGGAATAATAACAATAATGTTCTATTCATACACACACACACAAAAAACCCCACAAAGCACTTTTTACAAAGGTGAATAATTATCATCATTATTCTCATTACACATAAGGAGACAAGCTTGAGGGCAAGATTAAATGCCAGCCCTAATTCTGATTTAGCCTGCTTCTGTCCACATAAATTAGGCCTCACATTCTACACTAACCCACACTCTGTGCAATCCCACTGGAGTTACACGAACTAGCACAGGACTGTAAAACTCAGCACCCAATTCGGTCTTTACAGCATTTTCCGCCTTCTGTTCCACCTGCGCAACCCTGCTGCATTCAGTGGCGGTCACAATTTTAACGTTTACGTGCTTGACGATCAATGTTGTCAGAATGTCAACTGTAAATGAACACAGGTGCACAAGAACAATTCCATTAAAGAACTACTTCAGCATCCCAACACGTTTTTTCTGCCACGTAACAACTTATTCACAGCTCTTCTATCCTGTTGGCAGGAGAAGAGCTGGCATTCAATGTGACTATGCGGTATGAGCTTCTCTTCTAGTGATGTTCCATATGGCAGGAATGCTGACTACAGGAGGCGGGTGGGAGAGGTCTGGGGTTCTATCCCTCTTTCTCCCCAAAGTGCTTAGGGTGGCAGGAGTAGAGTTAAAGCAGCACCAGGGAACACCATTGGACCAAGGAAAAAAGATCCAGCAGAAGCACAACTGAAGAGTGAGTGTGGAGCCAAGGCTTTGGGAATACTGTGGTGGCCACTGTGGTGCTGACGGCAGGTAGGCCTGGAGCAGGGCTGGCAGACCACAGGGTGGGTGGGTGGCCTAAAGTGCTGATACCCCTGGTGTCACCTCAGCCACCTGCCCGCCCCACACTCACGTATGGTTGTCAGGCGTCCCTTATATTAAGGGAGCATCTCTTATTGAAGAGCTCTACAGATCTATAGCTAGCAGGTCCCTCATTCTGAACACCACAGCTTTGTGGAACATAATGGACTTTCCTCATTTCAGTATCCCTCAGCTATGCAGCATCCTTTATTTTGACCTGGCAACTCTATACTTGCCTGCCTCCTGCTCCCCTTCACATCCTGGGACACACCAGTGGTGGGACCTGCTTCCTGCTACATGAGATGTGAAATTCCCCCACCCACAGGTTACAACGTAGAAGAGCCCTACATGTGCTGAGGTGCAAAGGGGTGAGCAGGGCAACTCCTCTCTTGCTGCCTGAATGTCCCATTTCTGCCCCCAAGAAATTGAAAACTCTGTACCCATGTCATATGGTGTATCTGATGGGCTGCACAGGCATTATCCAAGGACAAAGGGTAAAAACAGACTTGACAGTGGCTTACTTTGGCCCATAGGCCACCAGCACGTCTGTTGAGGCACCGCCAGATGTTGACCTGGGATTGTCCCAGGCCATGTCAGTGGTGAGCCTGGGCTATGACCTCGGAAAACCTCACAGCCCAGGCTAGGGCCTGCCCAACCAAGCCACAGAGGGCTAACAGTTTGTTGGGGCCCACTATGACTCAGCCTGGGTCAGGGCCACCAGCTGTTATTGGCCGCCATGGCTGCATGTCATGGCAGGGGGTCGGGCACTGGGAGCAAAACAAGGGCAGGGCTGCCCACATGTTTGTTGTGTTTCCCGACTGTATCTGGGCCATGCTACCAGTGGGATGGCTCCCCAGCTGCGGTCACATGTGTCCGGCACCCTGACCTTCACCTGACCTGGACCGTGTTGTCCAGGATTTTCCACCCCAGGGCGGGTTGTGACAGCAGCATGCCACCATCCCGTGTGTTTTTACCCAAAGGAATCGGATGTTATGCATCAGAGGGGTGAGAATTAACATCCTTCCTGAATTTTACAAAATGGGGTTATGGAGCATGTTCAGGCACTATAGACTGACAGATACTCCAAGAGAAGCCTGGGACCTCTGTAAAAACAGGTACCTAGTAGTAGCCAGAAGAGACAGACGTCTCTAAGGAGGTGAGGCTCCAACAGCTAATTGTTAAGGTTCTGTTTTGTCGCTTGACTTAGCCCTTTTCCTGTTGCTATTTATAAACCCTCTTTGTTTCATATGCTATAGAGTTTGTAGCCTAATCCTTGAGTTTAAAGTTCAAGGGAGAAAAAAATTCAAACTGAGTGGTTCCCCATTTTTTTTGCCCATCTGATCCCATTTTGAGAGTTAATTAAAAGCCCGTGACCTCAGACAGCAGCAAAGACATACCAAGTATATCTAGCTTTCTTCAGGACCATAGATGACTTGTGGGGGTGGGCATGGGGCCCCCCCAGATTTTCAGAAACCCTATAGACAGTTACCAGTCACCTGTGTTCAGGCCTGATAGTGTGACACCACGGCAGGCCCAAAGCTAAGGTGACATGGGAGCTCACTGGTCCCCTGTAAATTTTTCTCTCCCCTCCCCTTTAGAAATAATATGTGTTTCAGGTTTTCCAGTCAGTTTCTGCCCCCCTGTGCCACAGGGCCACAACCCACAGGGCAGGGGACTTTACACTAAGCTTTACACTTCTCCCAGTAGACTTTCTATTGTTACTGCTGACCCAGCGGTCCACACCACCAGTTTAAAATGGAGTAGGTCTTTCATGGAATCACATGTCCCGTAGATAGGGGCACAATGTGGCATTCAGTGAATGGGTTAATGAACAAAAATAGAAGAATAACCAAAGCAAGCTTATAGCCTTCAGCAGTTGTTCTGCTATAATCCCAAAAGGGGGGTGGGACACAGTTCTGTATGTAGGTTATTGCTGCCTGAATGTTATTATAGAGCAGGAGTGGACCTGACCTGGATCCTCTTGCTTGCATTGATGACTCACTCAATTTCTAAACACCCAGCAGAGTATATCACTACATCAGGTCTGCTGTAGATTGATAACATTTCACTTGCATCTGTCTCTTTGCAGGGGTATCTGGAAAACTCAGGAGAGGTCATAAAACAAATTTAGGAAGCTGGATTAACATCAGGCTGAAGGAAATGCCAGATTTTATGGACTAAAGAGCAATCCTTGAGGGAAACAATTCTTTGCAGTATAAATAATGAATTGAATACACATCCTGCTACCACAGCAACTAGCACTGCCAATGACGCTTTATAATATTAGGCTGTTGTTTTTTATTATTATCCTGCTTTGCTCACTAGTAAAGCCACAGGTAAAAAACCTCACAGCCAAACTAAAGTCACTAAGACATTTCCCCCAAACACCCACTGCATAAGGCATTTAAACAAATAATAATGAAGAAATATTGAAATTGCAGCTTCCTTCTGTACCAAGATTTCTACATTTTGAACTTCCATTCAGCTTCACTACCTTTGCCTCTGATCTTGGCAGAGGATCATGGTTAATTCAAACATGTCCAAAAGGAGATAGCTCAGTAATTGCTTATGCAAAGAAAACCTTATCTGCTTCCGAGCATAAAGTCTGATGGAAAGGAAAACTTACAGGGGGGTGGGGGGGGGGAGGAATACATTTTGCCCTTCTTTGGACTATTTTAAGCTGGCTATTTTTTAAAACAGCTCCTAAAACTGTTAATCGTCTCAGAAATGATGAGACAGAGGAAGCAAATACAGCTGTGAAAAGGTGTTATTCATGGCTATGTGACCAAAGTACTCCTTTTAGGACAAATATAATGAGCTGCTCTTTGACATGAAAAGCTTATCTGAACTGAGAAACCCAGATGGCTCGAGAAGGTTCATAGCAAATGTGTCCTTCATGGCTGGAGAAGTGCAGCCCAACTACCCAGCCGGAGAGTTTGCCCTTTCGTTGAGTGAGTAATGCAGACAGATAACTGCATATATTTGCAGTAGAAAATTACAGCAGAGTGACTGGATGTCGAGCTTATTCCATCATGAATTACAAGTGATATATTTAGGTGCTGATTCAAATTAAACTACAGAACAGATAGTCACTCTAACCTAAATCCACAAAAATAAGGACGGGAAGCTTTAACGCTGAAACTCGTTCCCTAACTCCTTTGTTATTTTAAAGGCAAAGCCACTAATGGGTCAGATTGTGAAGGTGTGCGGAAATCAAAAGTCAGGCACAACTGTTTGCTTACCCAGAACCCAGTGAGGTATAAGTCATCCATCCCTAAGAAACCATGTTTAAATGGTAAAGGAAGAGGTGCCAGGGCTCAAACCTGCCCTGCTAAGCCTAAGAGTCCTGGAGACATGGAGTACTCAGAGAAGCCAATGAAGCTGCCACTCCCTGTTCCCCTGCCTTCTTTGCCAGCTCTTGCTCAGCGCTGGATTGAGTTGGTTGGAAGTTGGGGCTGGGGTTGTCATAGATTAACTGTTCAGTGGCAAAACACTCTCCCTACCAGTCAGGCTGCCGATGGGTGCCAGTAGTAACATCAGTTTCCTGCTCATATGCAGCCCCAGCCCCACCCAAGAAGAAACCATGGCTGCGGCTGGTACTCCTGCATCCAGATGTGGGTGGAGCCTTGCAGAGCAGCAGCAGGAGCAGGGTCTGGCAGAAGTGTCAGGACTGAGCCCTGGCACAAATTAAGCCCTGCTAAGGGAATGAGGAGAGAGACAAGGATGCTGGGCCTCTTTGGGGTCTCTGCACCAGCGAGCAGAGCTCTAGGACTGTGCATCGGGCACACTCCTTATAAATAAGGTTGTCACTCATTCAGGTATTTCATTGACTTTTCAGTAGGATTGCCAACAGGCTTTTTTTTCTTCTTTTTTTTTTTTAACCACAACCTAAATGTAAGGTGATGGACTATTTTTAATTTTGCAACATGTAAATGTAGGCAAATTAGCCATAATCAGTTTCCTTCCTGGGAACAGTGGGTAAGCCTACTGATTCCTTTGGGAATTCCCCCAGAGAGTGATATAATTTGGCACCCCACCAACCTGCACCCAATGCCTTCAAGGCACAATCTGCACTTGCCTGTTCTGGCAATTATGTATGCCTGAGGAGAAAGATCGCTCGTATAATAAGCCCGTGAACAGTGACAGCTCCAGATGTGCTCACCCATGCTTTCCTTATTATGATAGATATATGCATATTGTCAACATCAACTCACCCCTCAAAAACAGTTAATTAAAATGTACTGCCTCAAAGTGGACATAAAAGCAGTTGAGGTTTTATGTATAGAGGAACTAAAAAGAAGGGCTAATGAAGATAATGCAAAGTCTACAAAGAACTGGGCGTGAGAAGAGAATGCCACAGGAGATATCAAGCATGTGTACAAGGCTTCTATGAATGAGAGAAGAAATCAGCTGTTCCCTGTAGCTACTGGCAAGAGCTGATAGGCTCAAACTACAGGAGGAAAAATTTAGGTTAAATATTAGGATTTAGGAAACCTATGTGGCAGTCAGCTTTGGGTAAGCCTTTGAAGGATTACACTCGGAGCAATCCAGCAACCTCCCTGCCACTGGCCACCTGGGACTGTGCTGGCAAGTAATTAGCCTCGGAGGAGAAGTTATTACCAGGTAAAGCCAACAAGTCAGCTGACCAGAAATGGGCTAGTAAGGTGACCAGAATTCAAGGGATTAAAGCTGAAGATTCCACGTTAGGGAGGAGAACATTAGAGAGGTAGCAACAGATGTTTTTAAATGAGCAAGACTGGGAGGGGGGTCCATGGTCATTGAGTGGCATTTCTGTGGAGCACTGACTCAGGTGGAGTGTGTGGTATGGGCTGTGGTAGCTACATGGGGTAGCTCCACATGTAGCTACCACAGCAACTGTCCTGCACTCCCCCTGCCCCTGCCACGGATCATGGGGAGGGGGAAGTGCGCCAGGTTGGCCTTTAAAATTGAAATGTCCCGGCATGAGCACTGGAGAACCTGGACTCCCTAGCACTCACAGCCAGTTCCTGTGGCCTGCAAAGGCCGTGTCATACACTCACAGTGCCTGTGAACAACAAACCAGTCTGCTGCTTGCCATTCATATGAGCAAGGTGTGTGGCCGCCACTTGCCATGCACAATTTTGTCTTGTCCCTCACAGAGCACTCTGGATTTCTCAGCAGTGCGTCGTAAGTGGGTGCTGTGTGGCTCATGAGAGCACACATTCCCCTGCTCCACTTTCAGACACGTGGATGGATGAGTGGTTCCTGGGTGGCCTGCATGGTAGCATATCGTTTAAAAACATCCAAAGTGGAGGAAGCTTCAGTGAGGTCCAGCTGCCAGTGGGAGCTCCCCAAGAACAGCAAGGAGTGGTTGAACAGGGCTTGCTGGCTGGCAGATAGGGACCAGTAGCCCCAGCCCATGGTCAAGGATGTGGAGACCAGGTAGGGGGAGTGGAGGTTAGAAGGATCAGCTCTATGGATGGAGGGGGCAGAACCACTTCCTGTTACTCACTGAGAGGTGTACTAAAGGGCATAGTTGCCAGTGAAGTAGTGTGCCACAGTGGACAAGTTAGTCTTGGGGAAGTGGGGAAACAGCACCCAAAGTTGGGGAGGGGGGCAGGCAGCAACAGGGACCATAGCAAGTAATAGCCAGGGACAGGCTGGCTGGATGTCCTGGTGGTGTAGGGTCACAAAGACACTACAGGGTGTTGCCAGGAGGGGCCACGGACCCTAGAGAGGAAGATGCCCAGGCCAGAAGGCTGTGGGCCGTGTGTGCAAAGGTCAGTAGGAGATACCCACCAGATGTGGGAATGGGAGAAATCTGTAGAGTAGGCCATGGCTGAAGACCATCTGACACAAGGACTGCCCCTCTGGAAAGGGAACAGCAGACTATCCCTCTCAGATGAAGGCTAGAGATTCATGGAAACACCAGAACTATTTCCCAAGAAGTGTTAACATGGTGGAATGTCATCAGTCCCAAGGACAATGCTAGGCCCTGCAAGAGAGGAAGGGTTCTCCACGAGCCGGAAACACACCCACATGCCAGCCATCAGTATTCCCACTGCTATTTTCCCTCAGGGTCTTACAGTGGCTATGGGATGAACGCCCAGCCAAAGATCATCATGGGGAAGCAGCAACCGTGCAATGCCCTCGTGCCAAATCACACACACGCACCCACATTTACAGGACAGGGGTTGTGGGGGAAGGAAGCCCTGGGAAGGAACTGAGGCTGGCTGACACACGAGGTTGAGGGACCAGGTAATGGAAGAGGGAAGGGAAGTAGGACACCCACTACAAACACTATCAGTCTCCCTAACCACACACACGTCCACACACACCCACTCACACACACACTCTACTAGAATCAGAAGAATACCACAACTCCAAGGTCAAAGGGCCAGTCTCACAGGCACAAGCACTGATCACCAGTAAGGTCCATAGGGCTGGGAACGTAGGCCCTCTAAGTACCAGGGCGAGGCTGGCTGTGCCAGAGCGAGCCCAGCTGAGTGCTGTGATTGGCGCTGCGAGTACATGAATGCACCCAAGCTCCTGGTTCCCATCCGGGGCCTCCAGTTCCCCAGCAGCGCTGTTGGCATCCACTGCCGGGGAAACAGGAGCCCCAGGCAGCACGGCTCCCCTGGAACCTTTCGAGGCACCTTCCCGCCTAGGTAGCAGGGTGCCGTGAACGGGCCTCCCATGCCTCCAATCCCCGTGGCCACACTGGCAGACAATAAAGGAGGGCAGCCAGGCAGACCAGATATGGGAGACAGTGTTGTGATCATTCAGTCCTGGTCCCTCAAATGCCTAGGCGGGTTCAGACCAACTTCCATCACAGTATAGCATAACAGTTGGACAACTGAACAAGCTAACAACAAAGGTCATGGAGTCCTCATCTTTGAAAGCTTTAAAAATAAGTTGAATAAACCTCTGTCAGGCATGGTTAAGGCATCATTAATACTGCCTCATTTGGGGGGCGGGGGGGAGGACTAGTTGACTTCTTATGACCCTTCCAGCCCTAAAATTCTATGATTCTATAGGTTTTACAGCATTAATGTCTTCAAGTAAGCATAATAGCTTAGCCAATAGCTAAGCAAGTTTCTGCTTCTGCTGTTGCCACTACTGCTGTGTCTGCTGAGCTCCGGGTAACCTCTTTAGACTCTGAACATTATAACCCCTTCTGAACATTATAACTCCCCTCTAGGGTGGGGAGAAAGGATGGGCCTAGCAGGACAGACACCACTGGAGACACCTAATCAGCAGCAGCCAAGGACCCCAATAGTCTCCAACCATGATAAATGCTGCAGCTCTGCTGGGTGGAGGGTCGGTGCCCTTGGTCTGGCATCAGCCCTCGGTGTTCAGAGGAATCCAAGAACCACTGCCTCTAGAACATGCATGACCATGACACCAGCTTCACCTTGAAATCACAGATACATTTTTTGAAGCTCAGACAAGGTCTTGATACTTTTGCCTCTTCTCCACCAACTTTTAAAAAGTATTACATTATTAATTATTATTATTATTATTTATTGTTGTTATTTATTATTTATTAATTATTAATTATTATTATTATTATAATAGCATCCACAGACCCCAGTCAGGATCAGGATCCCTTTGTGATAGGTGATCCACATACATGAAAATGCATGTTCCTGCCTTAAAAAGTTTACCTGTTCTAGGAGGCCCCATCCGCTTTCCTCAGTAAAATGGGTAACAACAACACATATTCCATAGGGATGTTTTCAGATCCTAGATTACAAGCATTTAGGGGCACTCTCTTGCCAAGTGTTTGTATAATGCCTAATACAATAGGACTCGTTTCATTCAGAGACTCTAGGCATTATTGAAATGGAGAAGGGCAGGGAAGAAATGTGAATAAATAAATAAATAAAATGAAAAAATTCAAACAATATGAATAATAATAATAATATGTTTTTCTACTGAGAAGTAACATGATTATTCTTTAGAGCAGAGGTTCTCAAACTGTAGGCTGAGACCCAAACTGGGTCACACCATCTGCAAATGGGGTCACACTCCAGAATGGTGTTCTGTTTGGTATATTTTGCATTGTTTCTGTTGCATCCCTCCCAACATTCCAAGTGCACAAAGAAGGACAGAAGCTCCCCCTGCCTCTCATCCCTTTGTCCCACAGGCTGCTGCCATGTGTGGTTCTGTGCTGCCAGATGTTGACCTGGGCTATCCCGGGTCATGTTGGCAGCTAGCCCGGACCTTCACCTCTGCAGCCAGCAAAGGTAACAGCCTGGGCTAGGACTGGGCTGGACTGGGACAATGCAGGTCGTTTGTTCTGGGGCCTGCACGTCTGGTTCTGGGCTGGTCTGCCATAACGGCCGTTATTGGCTGTCATGGCTGCCTGTCATTGCAGGGGGATGGGTGCAGTGCACAATAGAGGCGGGGGCAGCCAGCCGCACACTCCCCATTCTCCCTGTCCCCAGGCTGTGCTGCCATCAGCCTGGCTGGGAGCATGTCTGTTCCATTCTCCAGTAGGCACGCACCCCGTCTGCCTGGGCTGCTGCATGCGGCAGCTTGGCCATCACATGTGAGTTTCTTGTCATTCCATCATCTCCCTATTGCCCTCACAAGTGCTTTTTCTGGGAGGCAACCAGGAAAGAGGTGCCTTGTGTCCCAGTGGGATTTAACACCCAGAGACGCACTGTTCCTCCTAAATAGGGACTGTTGGGAGATATGCAGTTACTGTCTGGGGTCGTGGGATTATATTTAAATCTTGAATTTAGGTAAAAGGTTTAGACAATTACACTTGCACTAATAGAGAATCAAGAGCCCACGAGCCTGGTCACTTCAGAATTCTGGACTCCCTTACTGTGTTCCTCGTAAGTGCAGGGAGAGAGGGGGTTCTGAAATGTTTAGACTTGCAGAGACCTCCGCCTTCTCCTGCTGCTGCTGCTGCTGCTGCTTCAGACAAGCAAAACTAATGCTGCAGCAGTGCTAGCCCCAAGTCTGGTCTCTTTCTGGCCAGGGTTGGACTTGGTGCTCTGCAAAACAATCTTGTTTTGGAGGGCAGAGAGGAAGTGCTTCTTGTTTTAGAGAACAACGTTTGTTTGTTTAGGTTTTGGTTTTTAAAAAAAAAGAAAGATTGTGTTTAGTTGGTATGTTTGAAGAGTTCCCAAGGGTAGAAAGGGAAGTATTTGTCATGTTTGCCGCTGTGTAACAAGAGATTTGTGCTTTTAGTTTTTATTGCTTCCAGCAATCCTATGGCAACCCTGTTCATATTTTCTGCTGCAATTCAGAAGTACTAAACATCCTGTTAAAGGAGTGAGCCATGCTGCATAATACTGTGCAGCCCATTTTTGTACAATATTGACATTTTTTCTGAACATCATAGCACACGAGAGAGAAACAAGTATAATTGAACACGCCCTAACATACTTACTCAACTTCTGTTCAGTTAAATGTGATCTTAGATCCCAGGGAGAGAGGGTGGGTGCTGTGTTGGTTCCAAATATAAGAGATGGGGACAAAGTAGTTCAGATTATGTCTTTATTGGATGATATCTTTGTTGGTTAGCATGTGCAAGCCTTTAGGCCACAATGGATTTTCCTCAGGCTGGTAACACGTCAGAAGTGGGAATTGCATAATGCAAGATGAGTATATATACAGGAAAACAATACTAGGGAGGATGCTGTTGGTATTTCAAATACAAAGAAACAAACTGTAAGCAAATGTAAATGCAGCCTGTGATGCCAACCTTCGGGAGGCAGCTGTAGGAGAAGAGTATATATGTGAATTGGTCGTTAGCATTTCAAATCAAAGCAGGTAACAGATTTGTGAAGAGTGGAAGCAATCTCTAGGGAGGACGCAGATAGGATCAAGAATTAAAAACAGAGGGGAAACCAAGAATAGAATGATGAACAATATAAACATTAGGGATGGGTGTTAGAGATTCAGGTTAATCTGTAACTGCCTGAAATGTAAATCCTGTAAAGATTACGGATTTTCAGATCTCCATAAAACTCAGTGGAGTAGTGCCACAGGGATAGCATTAGCCTGATGCCACTGGGAAGAGGGAAGAAGAGTCAGAGGTGCTTTGGTGGCCGATTACCATTGGCCAGTAGGGGACAGGGCTCGCCCAGTTCCCCAAACTGACTCACTGCCGGCTGCTCCTCCAAGTCCCAGCCACCACTGCTGCCCTCCTGCAGCTGCTCAAGCTGAGCCAGGTTCTTCCTATGCTCAGCTTTTCTGAACAGGATTGGACAGTCATGAGTCCTCTTTGGGCATGCAGGACCCACATGCACCCCTGCTATGGAGAAACTGCAAATGGAACACACAGGGAACACGCAAACTCTGGCATAATAAACACTGTAGGTTGGGGGTGGGACTTTGTGTTAGCGGTGGGTCTACTATCTAGCATTCCCCAACCCATCCCCCCAACATTGAACCAAAACGTATGCCAATAATACAGACTAAGAAACCAGACTAAGAAAAGTGACTAAGGACTTAAGGATTTGGCTCCAGCTGGAGTTGGAAGGAAGGTTTTGAGGGGTGATTTAAAGAGATCTACTTATTCAGTGTCTCAGAGGGAGTGGGAAAATAATATTAATTGCTGAGGCAGTACAAGCAAAAGCAGGTGTGTGGTGGGGGTGGAGATGGAAATGATTAAAACTGGAAAAGTGAACTGAGCAAGCAAAAGCGTAGAGGAACAGTTCATGGTGCAGGGAAAAGTTGTACTCATAGGAAGAGATAAGACACTCAGAGATACTTGCTTCTTGTGTAAGCCACTCTAACGGACTAGCAGGATCAAAACTGTGAGATCACCTGGGATATGGGTAGGGGGGAATCTATGCTCAGAAGTAGGTAGCAAATTATTAATTTGAAATAGCTGCAGAAGGCAGCTGCAGTACTGTGAGGGGATCAAAAGCTGCTTCAAAGCAAAGAAACACAAGATTTGCTCTATACCCAATCAGATAATCAGTCCTGCAGTTTCAGAGCCTCATCTCCAGTACTTGCCAACATCTGATGCTTCACTAAAGAAAGACAAATAAAACGTCCAGAAAACACACTGTTTTGAACTAATTCAACCAACTGTGCCATGCTTTTCCCATTCTGTTGTCCTCTGTGGTGATCAGTTTATGCCCTGAAGCATGGAATTTGATTATCTTATTTTAGCAACCATAACTACAAAACATTATTTTGATTATAAAGCTACTCAGCTTCTATAAAGCCAGATTTTTAGCCCAGTTCTTCTTCCATACTGGCTTCCTACCAGTATGCTTCTCTCCAGACTTCAATAGAGTTACGCATTTATAGCCATAAGATCAGACTCATGCCCTCTGTATTTCATGGCTTAATATTAGTACCATGTGTGTGATTTCCATCATTTACCTTATGCAACATGCAGCATGCAAGCAGTTAAGAAAAATATCATCTGGGGTCTAGGACTACTTGAATTGCAAATGTTGTTTGTTATGATATTGCAAGTAATCCCTCTATGTGGGCGGATGGCAGGGTGAGGGAAGGGGAGAAGGGACAATATCCTTTATCTGGGATGGCTGAATCAGGATTAATTTAAAAACATTAAACTTCAGATGGTTATCATAGGGGTTGCCAGTGCCTGACACAATTAAATCTTTAATATCCATCTTTTTAATCTAGTGTGACTTTCACTGGGTAAAGTCTGTCTGGAAGTAAAAGCTACTTTATAAATGTTATGGCCCTGGGACTGGCGGCTTGCTAACAATTTCCACTGTGTAGGCTGGTGTTTACTAAAACGTTTTATGGAGACCAATATATTCAAGGTAGCGCCTCATTTAATACGCTCTTGTTTTATTGCCACCTCCGTGTAGAAAACAAATAAAATTACCTCTCCTTATCAGAAGACTTAAATTATATAAAAGTCTGCAGTGATTTTTTTTTCTTGTTATTTTTGTTGTTGCTGTTATTGTCAGCGCTCCTGTTGAGAAGCTGGGAGTAGATTAGCAAAATGCTGCATGCTATTTGCATGTGTCACTGGGGAACTGAGCATGGGAGCGTCTGTCCCAATTAGATACAGGTGAGAAACATGTGTAAGAACGTGTTCTGATGGATGCACACAGCATTAGTGTGTCAGGGGGAAATAGCACAAGGAAAACAAAGAGACGTATGCTGACTGGATGTGCAGCTGTACAGCAGGGGCCAGGAGGCTCATCCTCCCTGCTTGATTGGCTGTAGTGCTGCAGGAAGGGTTGCCATCTTCCCCCAAAGGGGGCCATACTGGAAAGAAGGGAGAAGAGTCAAAGCAATCTCCCATCCTTTCCTGATATGACAACTTGCCCTTCGGAGTGTCTTGATGATCCAGAGGGGGCAGAGCCACGTCTGAAAGGGGTGCGACAATACTTTTGCCCCACCCTACCGTGTCTCTGTCCTCCGCCACACTCATAAGCTTCTACTGGCACACCACCCAGAAAATTCAAAGCTTCCCCCAGAGCCCAAAGATTCTGGGACAAACCTAGAGGAATGACAACCCTATCTGCAAGCAGAAGCAGGGTGTGGGGCGCTGTACCAGACCGTCCCTGATGCTGCACAGCACATTCACAGTATTATTCCGAGTCTAGGCAGGGCTTCTAGGGCTCAGGAAATGGGCTTCTGCCGCCTTCTTCCCATTAAGAAAATTGTGGTTGCACCCTTTGTATGGATTATTTTTATTATCAGTTTATGGTGGGAGGGGAGATCACTATCATTATCTGTGGGGCAAGTATGTCCGGCAGCCTTGCCTTTTTATATTTGGTATCTTTTTGATTCCTACATCTGGCCCATGGATCTAGCCTCTCTCCTCATATCAAGCACTAAGAGAGTGAACTTTAGGGAAGGAAATGGAGATGAGGGCATGCACTCAAGGATAGAGAATGGATCAGTAGCACAGATCCATGATCTGGACCCCACCCCTTCCAAATTCCTGAGAGCTTATACTAATTCTCAAGTGGCCTACAGTGGGGACTGGGAGAAGCTTCCTTCAGGCACTTTCTTTCCCCTTGCAAATGTGTAGGAAAGTCCTAACACATCCTGGGTGCTAAACATTAACAATCAAACAGCATTTGTTCTCCTTCTGATATTGCCATTTGATTGTACCCAGTCTTCATTTATTCTATTTTATTTTTAAAACATAAATGAATTAAGGGAAGAAAAGCCCACATCTGCACAGTGTTGAGCCTGCACTTTCATCTGGCTACATAGTGTGTTCTGTATGGCTGTCTGAAGCGAAAATATGTTTAATTTAGATTGCAAGCCCTTGAGGGCAAGGAACATTTCTTCCAGTCCTGTACAGTACCATGCAGCATGAGGGCACTTCATAAATTATACATCATAATAATAAAGATTATAACAACTCCATGGACACAGAGAACCTCAAGCTGTCAGTTACTTCATTTGCCATGAACATGCTGGCTTTGTTAGAGACTGCTGGGGAAGAATTATGAACCAAAGATGATCCTGTCCCTACAGAGCTGAAAGGAAATCTCCAAAGGTCATCACTGAATCTGGTAAACTTCAAGGCAGTTTGCCAAGCTCCTCTTTTTCCCAGGCATTTGAAGAGCGGGGTGGTGGATAGTGAGAAAAAAGCAGGGATACACTGTAAAGGTGGGGATTGTTGGTGTTGGGAGGAAAATTAATAGACTGAAACGTTGTGGCTTATTCTGGTGAGTTCTCATCTGAAAACATCCAAAGGCACCAGGGTGTATGGACACAGACACCCCGTCTTTAGCAATCCTAAATGAAAGCTGCTATGATATTGAGACTTGTAACCTCTTTTGTTCAACCACAAGAGGGCAGTAGGACCAGCACACATCTGTCCAGTAGGCAGATCTCTGCCTAGGGCTATTCCCTGCACAGTGACAAAAATCTGAGCCTGATCCAGCAAAGCACTTAGGTTTGAGCATAACTGAAAGCATGTGAAGGATTGCCCACCCTAAATACTCAAAATTCATGAGCCAGACTCCCTGTGCCCAAAACAAATCTTGAGACTGGACTAAAAATCACGAGATTTAAAAATCCTTTAAAAATTGGTTTCATTTGGATTGTGTTTTAGCTTCTAATCAAGGAACACTGAACTTACACTGTCAAACTTTTCTCCGCATCCAGGATGACAAAACACTTCTTTGGGAGAGGGGGAGAAATGAAAGCTGAGATTCCCATAATTTTAGGCTTTATAAAAGACCTTTACAATCACAAGGGGTAGAGGTTAGGCAGGTAAGATGTTTGAGATACAAACGCTTGTATACTTTCACTAACAAGAACTGATGCAACAAAAGATCTCATCTGAACTGCTTTGACTCCATCTCTTACATTTGGGACCAACACAGGGTGTTTTCTGATGCGACAGAGGCCGGCTTTAGCATGCTTTACTCTGTGAGCCATCATCACATTTACTCTGTGGGCCATCGTCACCACCCGCCAAATGTTACCATGACTGGGAGTAAAGTGGGCTTTCATGTTTGAAAGCCCACTTTACCCACCATGACCCAGAGTGGCTGGGAGGGGCAGGCACCATGGCTGCCCATCAGGGAGGGAGGCAGGCCGCTGAGCGCACTGTGGGAGTGACTCATGTCCGCCTGGCTCCCTGCCCTCCCCAGTAGCCAGGTCCCCATCACGTTAGTTTGGAGGGCTGGCTGGATCCCGGCCACGATGCCAGTCCCAATGCAGATCAGGTAAGTCCACGGTGGCACTTCAGCTCCGTCACGTCAGGAAGCACCCAGAGCAACCAAACTTCCTCTCTAGACTAAAGTCACGAGAGTCACAATAAAATTGTGACAGCTGGCCAGAGCCATATTCATGAGATTGCAGGCCTCAGGCTGATGGTCTTGGGGTGGGGGGGGGGGGGTCTGCTTTTCTTGTAAACACACAGTATAAACGACAGCAGAAGTATACCCAGTTTATTAAAGCTTAAGAGGCAGGAACAAAAATCATTGTCAGTAGGGGGCACAAATGATTTATTTACTTATATTTATTTATTTAATAATTTCTACCCTGCCCCATCCAGCCTTACAGCAGCTTGGGGAATCTTACATAATTTAAAACTGATACAAATATACACACACAAAAATTGTTCTTTTTTTAACAGACATGTATGTAAAGCTCTGCTCAGGCTGGAAATTTGGGCCTGAGAAAGACCCAAGCCTGACTGCATGGGGAGAAATCTCATACCCTGCTCCAACAGTACCTTTTTGCCAAGTACAGTAACGGGTTTTGTTACCTAGTACCAGGCTCCCAGCGAGATAAGCTTTGTACCTGTTTCAGGAGACAAAGGGAGTCATCCACACCCCATTAAACCAGCAGCAGAATGAGCTGTGACTCTTTGCTGAGGGGTGAGTAGGGTACCTTTTTTTTTTTTTTACTTTTATGAGTTTGGGGAAAACACTGCTATCAAAGAACAAAGAAAGGTAACACCTAGGCAGGAGGGAGCTGGGACCAAGATAGATAACAATAAAAGAAAGTAGGAAGGACATGAGTGTGTTTGTGAGAGATGATTCTTTAGTCTACTGAAGGGGACTATCACTTCTTCTACCTGTGACTAAAACTTTAGAACCAAAGTCAACGTACACATTTGAGAATTTTGACTTTGAATAGGTTAATTTGTAACTTGACCCATCAGTCCCACGCATACAAGCATGTGTGTGCACAAAGCCTCACACACAGACACACACACACCTTTTTTTCCTGCTCAACCTCAAATATAGTCAGTGGACTACTACAAATTTTCATAAGCCCATGCAAACTTATGCAAATTAGGGGAGGCACAAAGTGTGCCTATTTTGTGCTGTCAAATGTTGGAGGATATGCAATCCAAGTGATGTAACTGGGGTGCTTTCCCTCCCCACCGTGTGCCATAATGTCACAACACTCTGTAAGGGGTGGGCCCACATTCCAAAGGGGGATGGGATAAAGGGTGTTTTTCAACAAGACGCTACCATGCATGGCCACCGAGTAACCAGTCATCCGACTGCCCATCTGAAGGTGGTGCACTCCAGTAATCCATGCAGCACCAGGGGTGCCGGGTGGGTTTGGAGGCTGGTGGGGCAGTAGGTGTGTTCAACCTGCTGCTGGCAGTGAAGCCACCGTTGGGCCGGCGGGCCTAGGGGTGGAGCCTAGCCTAGGGACAGAGCCAGGGCAATGGTAGGCGGAGCCAGGGCAATGGTAGGTGGATCCAGGGCATAACCCAGCAGAAAGGAGTTCCCAGGGTTAACACTGGATGGACATTACATTATTTAATGCTGGGAATGCTGCTGTGTGAAGCACTGCCCCCGTGGGATAGAGAACCCTCTTCCTGGGGTCCTGTACACTCTCTTTCCCACTGGGTCCAAATTAATCATAGTAGGTTAAAAAAAATAGATCACATTGCCATCGCCTACCTTTATCCTGAACCCTTGAATCCTCAATTTTCATGGCATGTTTGGCCACCTGTAGTCTTCTGAAGGTGTAGGCTTTGGGACAAGCCTTCCTTCTGGCTTGGAGAACCGGGAGGACTGAGTTAGCTCCCTGTTCTGCGACAAGCCGAATCAGAAGAGAATGAAATTGAAGAGAAGGACAGGACAGGGGAGACGTAGGAGGGAAAGGGTTTGGTTTTGGAGCACGAGAAGAGGAAGGGGGAAGAGATGGGTTCAATGAGGAACAGGGGGAAAGGTTTTCCTTGTTGTCTGCAGCCTTCTCTTCTGCCGTGCTCCTACCTACTTTCTCCTATGTTCACAAGGAAAGCGAGGCGAGCTGTGGAATCATGCCAGATCTCAGACAAACTGGATAGAAAAAAGCAGCAAAACCAGGGCCCTCCAGACCAGCATCCCTAGTAGCTACACCAACAAGATGCCTGTCCAAGCACACAGGCCCTTTTCATTTGTAGTTTGGCCCCTTTCATGGCTGCATTGCAAGGAAACCAGGCCCATGCAGACCAGCATCCCTAATAGCTACACCAACAAGATGCCTGTCCAAGCACACAGGCCCTTTTCATTTACAGTTTGGCCCCTTTCATGGCTGCATTGCAATGAAACAAGGCCCCTCCAGTCCACCCCCAGTCCCCTTGTCCAGCCAGACTCCCCATGTCCCCCCCACTCCCCTCCCCCATGTCTCTCAGTGAACCCACTCCCCCCACTTAGGGTTGCAATAGACACAAAATTTTAGAAGTCACTTATGAGATATACAGGTTGCAGGGCTACAGAGGTTCCAATACAGCCCTGCAACCTGCATATTTCATAAGTGCCCTCTTAAAATTTGCATCTATGGCAACCCTACCCTACCCATACTCCATTGCCCAG
>QEPC01000055.1:775527-788788 GCA_003113815.1 Sphenodon punctatus | reverse complement strand
CCCCAAGTCCCCCCCTCCCCCTCCACCCCCCATGTCTCCCAATGCAACCCCCTCCCCCAGACCCCCTCAAGGCAGCTGGCAGCACAATCATATTCATTTATTTCAATTTTATCCAGCAACCTCCAGCTTACAACACACACTATCAACAATTACAATTCATAATTAAAAATACTATAACTCACAATTTAAAAATTAATTTAAAATATCCTAAAAATACAAAAAATATACTAAAAGGGCAAACCAATTTATAATAACCATATGTGATACCATCCCAAAATAATCACTATTTAGACATCCCCCCTCCTGCCAAGAAATGTCCCCTAACCCCCGGGCCCCCCCAAAAAAGCCAAGGCCAAGCCCCAATGTACTCACCCAGACAGGGCAGGCTGAGCTCGGCAGCGTCTCCTCCTCACTCAAGCACAGGATGCTGGGCTTGATGATCCTTTGACTGACTTCGCACTAGCACTACTACCTAATTTGCTTCCTTGAGATGATTATTATTAAATAATAAAATATCTATGAATTAATCTAATCTAACTAAGTAACAAACAGTGAAGGTGAATTGATCCAAAGAAAGGATTCAGCTCTGACCACCAGTCGGATGGCCAACTGCAAACTCACTCTCTCTCTCTCAATTTAGAAGAACTGAGTCAAAGAGAGATAAAATGGCGTCTGGTGGAATCACCTTTATATATTCTCTCTGCAGCAGGCAGCCCCCACCCTCACCACGTGAGAGTCAACACAGAGAAAAAGCCCGCTCTGAATAAATTTAAAAGTAAACAGTCACAACTCACAAGCACCCTCCACTCCCCGTCCCCTGCTGTTCCACCAGCCAATAGCACACATCAACACAGTCACACTCGCACACATGCCATGTTGTTCCCCAAAGTCCCCCCCCTCTCCTGCCCACAGGGCGCCAAGGGCTATAGCCCTAATTACATACTCCGCTGCCGGTTTCCAGTCCATAGACTTGAATGAGACACCGCCCCCAGCGAGTGCCAACATGTTGTAATTAGAAGGAACACGCGCTGGAATGCCCAACGTGCGTTCTGCACAGTTTTGACCCTTACGGGTCTCCAGAGAAGAGAGAACTCTACCGTGACTGATTCCCAGCTCCGTGAAAGTGAGGCCTGACCCTGCTGTGACCCCCCAGCAGTTTGCGCATATACAGAGCATAGGAGCTTACTTGCGCATGCACACTGCTCGAAATTCAGTTCAGAGCCCCGGCGTGGCTTGAAACAGCCACGCCGGGGCTCTGAACGTGCAGCCAGCACCGGAGACGGAAGGAACTTGGTTGAAGGTAAGTAAACATTTTTATTGGGGCCAGGAGGGACATTGGGGGCCAGGAGGAGCACTGCCCCATCCTCCCTAGGGGTGGCACCTGCCACTGTGCAGCACCCACGCATGGCCAATCCCAAGAAATCTGGAGATGCACAAGAGAAGAGACAATGCCATGGAGGATAGCAGCTCAGACAGCAGCTTCCTGCGACTTCCCCCCCCCCCCTCCCTTCCTCAATATGCCCCTCCGTTGTTGCTCGGAACTGCCAGCAGCTACAGCGTCTGCACTGGCTCCTGGGCAGGAAGGGGTACTGGCTGCTGCAGCTTCCTGTTTCCATGGTGTCCAAGGCTGTGTGTCATGGCAGAGGGTGAGTAGTTGGGCAGGGCTTAGAGTGGAGAGTGTTGCCAGGCAGGGGGTGGGTGAGGGGAATGGCTGCCCAGGTGTGTTGTTTGCAGGGCGGATCCTTGGTGCCAGGAGTGCGTGGAGACTGCCTGAATGGGTGTGGTGGCCACCTTAGGAGTTGCCCATTGGAATCCCTCCCCACTCACTCCACCTGAGTCTCAGCGGCCATGGACCTCTCCTCAAGCCTTGCTCATTTAAAAACACCCTTACTCTGAAGAAGTCCCGCTGAAGCTCTGAGGGCTACTCCAAAGTAAACAGTTTGTGAATCATGGCCAAAGCCACATATTACTTTCACAAGACATAAACCTTCAGTTCTACGAGCTAGAGTTAAAACTATTTAAGTTCAAGGAGAAAATCACATAATGTTAAAAATGTCAAACCATAAAAAATGCTTCATCCCTAAAACCTTGAAAAGATGTTATTTTTAAATTGTATCCCTTTAAGGCTTTGATCCTCAAATGCTCTGCTGTAGGGTTGTCACTTCTTGTGGTTTGACCCTGAGACTCTCATAGGCCAAAATGGGAAACTCAGGGTTGAGCCTGTGTGGTGTAGTGGCTAAGGGTGCCGTGCCTGGATTGGGCAATAGGGGGCAGCGTAGTCCAAGTCTTCTCTTAGCCAGAAGCTCACGGGTGACCTTGGCCAGTCACAATATTATCTCAGCCTAACCTACCCCACAGGGTTATTGCAAGGATTAAAAGATGTGCTAATTAGTTCTAATGTGAAGTGCTCCAACTGCCATGGCAGTGGGGTGCTCTCTCTAATATAATAAAAAAATAATAATAATTTTTTTTTAAAAGTGGCAACTCTGCTGGTGTAAAACTCATTTTTGTTAATAGCACTTCTTGTACCATCAGAGTGCTTTGAGGATTCAGCTGCAAATATATTACCCAGAATCCTCTATAATCAATTGTACAAAAAAAATTATATTAATTATGAACCATTTAAAGAAAGATCAGGAATGAAACTATGATATTTTGCCAGGAGTCCCATAATTATCTAAATGGCTACCTTTATTCATATTGGCTAATTGTGATTTTATATTTATAGCATGATCCCCAGCAGATCCCTTGTGCTAGCAGACAGTGCACATGTGAATCCCATTGAAGCGAATGTGGCTCATGCGCATGCTGACTACTAGTGCCCATGTTATCTGCCGGAGGATCGCACTGCTTGGGTTGTTTGCCCAGACAAGTTACCCAGTACATTCTGCATACACCGTACACTGTGAATGTTTATATAGGCTAATGACGTCTCTTCGCGGAACTGAGAAAATGTGCTACTCAAAAGGCATGCAGAACATCTTTGAAGAATACAAGAAAAGATCATATTTGCATGATAAAAGCTTTCTATAAAACTGCATGCAGAACAGCCCACAAAAATAGAGGATAAATGGAACTAGAACATGGATTTATTTTATTTATTTATTTATTTATTTATTTATTCGCATTTATACCCCGCCCCTCCTGAAACAGCTCAGGGAGGATAAGGTTGACAGTGTGATACAGAATCTTCTTTCAAGAAAGCAGATTCTCCTCTATCATTGACCTTTTTTACACGAATACTCCTGCCCCCCCGCTGGGAGTGCGGGCGGGTGTGTGGTGGTGGGGGCTGTCCATGTGCACTCCATGGCAGTGGGTGGGGGGATGGGTGTGTGCCCATGGAAACACCACAGGCAGTGGGTGGGGGTGCATGCATGCGTGCTCCCGGCGCACACCCACCTCCACCCATCACCCACCCACGGAGTCATCCAACAAAATGGAGGAGGCTCCATGGGTGGAAATGGGTGTGTGCCCATGGGAAAGGGAGCACACCCACCTCTACCCACTGCCGGCGCACACCCAATCCCCCACCCAGCAGCGTCGTGTGAAAATGGCCTTTGGCATTCTTATGGCCACCAATGTTAATGAGCAAGGCTGTTGGGGAGATCCATGGCTGCCAAGTGGCACAGCTGTGGAGCAGCCACTGAGGTGTGCTTGGGGAGGAATTCTAACGGGCAGCTCCCAGTGTGGCTGCCATGGCAGCTGCCTCACACTCCCCCTGCCACGGACCATGGGGAACGGGGAAGTACGCCAGGCTGGCCTTTGAAATTGACATGTTTCAGCGTGAGTGCTGGGGAACTTGGGTTCCCCAGCACTCGCAGCCAGTGTAACTTGCAAATGCCATAGGCCCATAGTGCCTATGATTGGCAGACTGGCCTACTGGCATGGCTGGCTGCCCCACTTCATGTGAGATGGGGATGTATAGGTACCCATTCCCACACACATTTTTGGCTTGCCCCACATGGTGCACTCCAGATTTCTCGGCAGTGCGCTGTGAGTGGTCATGCGTGAGTGCGACGTGGCTCACAGGAGCGCACATTCCTCTGCACCATCTTCAGACAGGCAGTCAGATGAGTGGCTCCTGGGTGGTCATGTGTGGTAGCATCTCATTTTAAAATGCCCCTTATGCTAGACACATGCTCAGGTGGCAGACATTTTTTTTTCTATTATCTGTGTTTGCAACCTGACTCGGAGCCAGGTCCATTATCAGTCTGCTACAGGTTTGCTCCACATGGTGAGGAGCAAGCTCTTATTTTATTTTATTTATTTATTTTATTGTATTTATATCCGCCCCCCCATCCCTATGGCATCTCGGGGCGGCTTCCAACACAATATAACACAATACGTTAAAACATTAAAATTTACAATATCATCATTAAAACCCATTTAAAACACCCCCACACAAATTTAACCCACCCTCCCCTCCCCGCCTCCGAAGGCCTGGGAGAACAGCCATGTCTTTCAGGCCTGATGGAAGGCCAACAGCCTCGGGGCCAGCCGTCCTTCCTCTGGGAGGGAGTTCCACAGCCGGGGCCCAGCCACCGAGAATGCCCTCTCCATTGTAGCTCCCCGTTTTACATGGGGGACCTCCAGGAGGGCCCCCCCGGTGGACCGGAGGGTCCGTCCTGAATCACAGAGGGTGAGGCGGTCTATGAGGTGTCCAGGTCCAAGACCGTGTAGGGCCTTATAGATCAAAGTCAAAACCTTGAATCTGGCTCGGCACATTACAGGCAGCCAGTGCAGTGCATGGAGCATCGGTGTTATGTACTCTTGTCAGCCCGTCCCTGTTAATTTATTTTTTATTTATTTTATTTTATTTATTTAAAATTTATATCCCGCCCCTCCTGCCCACAGGGCAGCCCGGGGCAGTGAACAACATTCATTTAAAACAATATACACTTTTAAAATAATTTAAAATACAATATGTGGGGAAAGCCACATATTAAGAGACAGGCCATCGCATTCTGCACTAGCTGCAACCTCCGGGCCAGCATCAGGGGAAGCCCCACGTAGAGCACGTTACAGTAGTCCAGCCTTGAGGTGATGAAGGCATGGATCAAAGTGGCCAGGTTGGGTCTGGAGATGTACGGGTGCAGCCTCCGCACCTGATACAACTGGCGGAACGCCCCCTTCACCACCATATCCACCTGCTGATCTAGACGGAGACCCGCGTCCAATAACACCCCCAGACTCCGAACCTGCTGGGTCATGGAGGGGCACACCCCCTCCACAAGAGGGGGCAACACCTCCCCCGCTCAGCCTACCATCATCACCTCCGTCTTATCGGGATTGAGCTTCAGTCTGCTCTGCCATAACCAACTCACCACGGCTTCCAAACACTGAGACAGCAAAGAGACGGCAGGGCCTGGGTCCGCTGAAAAAGAGAGTTAAAGCTGGGTGTCATCTGCATATTGGTGGCAACGCACACCAAACCCTCTCACGATCTCCCCCAGGGACTGCATATATATATTAAACAGTAAAGGAGACAGGATTGAACCTTGCGGAATGCCACAGTCCAGGGCCCGGGGGCTAGATGTTTCTGCTCCCAGGACAACCCGCTGGATCCTCCCCAAGAGGAATGACTGGAACCAACCAAGGGTGGTCCCATCCAGACCCCCCAGGTCACACAACCGTCTCAACAGCAGCCCATGGTCCACAGTATCAAACACGGCCAAGAGATCTAGCAGGACCAGTAGTGTCAAACATCCTGCATCCATCTCCTGGCGGAGATCGTCCACCAAGGCCACCAACACCGTCTCCGAACCATGACTGGACCGAAACCCAGATTGACACAGGTCAAAAAACCCGATGCTGTCTAGGTGAGCCTGGAGCTGCAAGGCCACTGCCCATTCAATAACCTTCCCTAACAGGTCGGTAACTGGTGAGTGCGTCCACATCCAAGGATGACTTCTTCAACAGGGGGTGCACCATGGCCTCCTTAAGACCAGGGGGCAAACTCCCCTGCCAAAGGGACACGTTGACAACCCCCGCCAGCACCGGTCCCAGTATCTCCCTGGAGACTTCCACCAACCAGGACGGGCAAGGATCTAATTCACAGCTGGTGGCCCTAACTGACCCCAGGATCTCCACAGCATTGGCTGACGTCACTTCCCGAAACTCATCCCACAAAGATGGACCAGATGGCACCCCCATCACCTCACGCTCAGTTACTACTGTCTCTAATCCAGTGCCGAAGTTGCTCTGGATCCGAGCAATCTTGTCTGAAAAGTAGATGGCAAACTCCTCACAGCAGGCCTGGGACAAATCCCCGTCCAGGCGGAGGGAGCCCGGACTGACTAGCCCCCGCACCACCTGGAACAGCTTCGCTGGACACGACTTTGCAGACGCTATGAGGGTGGCAAAGAATTCTTTCTTTGCCATCCTCACAGCCTCAACGTAGGACCGCAAATGGAGAAGTCGGTCGGATTCAGAGCGAGTCCGATGCCGCCTGCCACTCTAGTCACCTGCCTTCCTGCTTCATACCCGCAGCCCCTCAGTAAACCAAGGGGCCCCGTGACGTTGAGACAGGGGCAGGGGACGTCTCGGTGCCACCCTGTCAATGGCCTCCCCAAGCAAGATGTTCCAAGCCAGGACGAGTTCATCAACAGAGCGGCTGGCGGGGTCCAGGGTTAACTCCCCCAGGGCCTCCTGGAACCGTTGAGGTTCCATCAGCCTCTGAGGGTGGACCATCCTAACTGGTACCTTCCCCTTCTGGGGGTGACACACTAAGAGACCGGTCATAAGGAGGTAATGATCCGTCCATGACAAGGGCATAGCTGGTACATCCCCCACTACCAGCCAGAACAGAGTACCAGGTCGAGGGTATGCCCCCCGCCCCCATGAGTCGGGCAGCTAACAACTTGGGACAAATCCATGGTTGCCATGGCGGCCATGAATTCTCACTCCACTCCCACAAGGCCGGTGTCGGTATGTGAAGTCCCCCAGGACCAAGGTCCTAGAGGAGCCCAACGCCACCACCGAGACCAGCTCTGTTAGAGCGGAGAGGGATGCTGCTGGGCAGGAAGGGGCCCGGTACACCAGCAGCACCCCCAAATTGCTCCCAGCCAAATCAACCACCACATGGAGGGCCTCGATCCCAGGAATATCTGGAACTGGATACCTCCTAACTGAACATGTCTCTTTAAAAATCATAGCTACGCCACCTCCCAGGTCCTCAGCACAAGACTGATGCTGCATGGCATACCTGGCCGGAACGAGCTCTGCCAAAATTGGCCCCACCTCCTCGTCCAGCCAGGTCTCCATTATACATGCGAGGTCCACCACCCCATCCACGATCAAATCCTGGATTATCGGGGCCTTGTTAACTACGGACCTTGCATTCAATAGCATCAGCCCACCGCCGAGGGACCCTGGACCCAACTCTCCAGGACCCTCAGGTGGCGGGCAGGCTCTCTGAAGCCCCACAAGGACCCTAGAGCCCCTGGGCGCCCGAGCCCTCTGCCCCCATCGACCATACCATCCACGACTCATGACGACCCTAATGGTCATCCCCTCTGCCCCATCCACATCATCCTGACCCCCTCCCGTCAGCTGCTCCCACAGAGCCCCCAAAGGTACCCTCCCCACTCCCACACACACTCCAACCCCCTCTCCTTCCCCCCACCTGAGCCTCCCCCTCTCACTGGGAGGCTCTCCTCTCTCCCCCAAAGCAACCCCCATTCTCCCACCATGGAGGAAAGCCTCCACCCTTCCCCCCCATCACTTCCCCCATGCCCTGGGATTCCCCCTCTCACAGAGAGTCCCCCCAACCCTCCCCAAGGGCCACCTCCCGATCTCTCACCAGGGGAGTTCAATCAATACAGCCCACTCCCACTCCTCCAATCAATACAGCCCACTCCCCACAGCAGCAGCCACAGCTTGCAGTTGCCCACAGGGCCTCGCCCTGGGTGTTATTACCTTGGGGGAACGGGAGGGGAGAGCAGGGCGGCAGTCAGCTCCTCCAATCAATACAGCCCACTCCCCACAGCAGCAGCCACAGCATGCAAGGAGCTATGGTAAAATCTGGTAGTGCTTCACTGCTGCAGTGCCCTGTACGGGGGCTGGCATGGTGATGGGGGGGTGGGGGGGTTAGTGGGAGCTGTGGATCCCTGGGAGCAGAAGCAGAGTGGTAGGGCTTTGGGAGCATTAGCAGTGACAGCAGTGGATGCTGGGAGCAAAGCCCTTTGAAAAGTGGTGGCAGCTGGGGGGAAACTGCCACCACCACTCCTCATACACTCCTCTCCCCCTCCTATTGTACCAGTTATTGGGACGTCCCACCCTGGATACGTTTGCTCTGATCCCTCCCTCCTAGCCTTCAAATCCCTACTGAAAACCAACCTCTTCCGTCAGGCTTTCCCTAGCTTGTCATCTCCTTAGTCTACACCCTGATTTGCTCAAGGTTCCCTTCTCCCCTGTAACTAACCTAAGACAGCATGTGCACCTGTGACTTCTCAATTTCGTGAATGTTTCCCTATCACTCCCTCTGTTTCCCCCACCCCTTTGTCTTCCCTCCCTTGTCTCTCCTAGATTGTAAGTTTGCTGGGGCAGCGATCCTGTCTATAATTGTTGATTGTAAAGTGCCAGATACATTGTTGGTGCTATATAAATTCAATAATAAAATAAAATAAAATAAGAATAATTAATTAATAGAATTTACTTAAAAGTCGCTAGTAGAAGTCTGGGTTAAACCTAAATGCCTGCTTGAAACAAAATTGTACTCAACATTGCACTGTTTTTATAAAATAAATATCAGAAAATATTTATTTATTTACCCTTTTTCTACCCCGCCCCCTCCTGCTCACAGAGCTGCTCGGGGTGGCTTACAAAATGCATAGATAAAACATAATAAAAACACTCACATAAAATTATCATTAAAATATTAAAATACTAAAAATAAACTAAAAGGGCAGAAATTAAAGGTTAGGAATGTAAATGGCACCAGGGGAGCAGGAGAAGTGGGGTTTATGCCCACGTAGTCCAATGACAGGAGATGAAGAGAGGTGAGGAACCAAATACATACCTCCCAACGGTCCCTATTTAGGAAGGACAGTCCCTCTTTGGGCATTGAATCCCACTGTCCCTTTTTCAGGAGGTCAAATCCCTCTTTCAGGGGGGAGAGAGAGAGAGAGACCCATCATATTCAAGCCTCTGGCGCCTCTTTCCTGGTTGCTTCCCAGAAACGTCCTTGCGGAAGATGATGGAAAGACAAAGAAACTAAGTGGGATGGTAAGCAGGAAAGATCCTGTCCCTCTTTGGAATGTTGGGAGGTGTGCGTGTACCCGCGTAACGCATGTGTCAGGGGTAGAACCTAGGGTGATATCAAATGAGAAGACAGCCCGCTGGAATCTGTGTTCAGTCCAGGCAGCCCCCACTCACACGGTTAGCTCATGCAGCCTAATAAATGGGCAAGCGCACTGCCTGTATTTCATGTGCTTATTAGAAACAAAATGCCACTAGCGTTAGTCATCTCCCTCCCTGCAGCTGCCTCGTCCTTACTTTCCCACCACCACCACCCTGCAGTCTCCCTCCCAGCCTCTCAGTTGTCCAGGCATGCTAAGTGGGACTCTGTGCTGGCAGACTTGAATGCTGGTGAGACTGCAAGTGAATCTAATTGACAAGACACATGGGTACCCCTTTAACTCTGGCCCACACGATGGGCCCGAGATGTCCCTGGGCTCCGCCATGAGCGATGGCTCTGTGGTGGCCACGTAGGGGCTATGTGGCGGATGCCTAATAGATGGGCACGCAGGAACACGCCTGGTGAGGGCTAATTTGGGCTGTTGTTGTCTCATTTGATTCCACCATTATTCACTGAGAAGAGCTTGTCCTTCTTTGGCTGCTCAGAATGTTGGGAAGTATGTAAACACATCTGTTGATTCCAGAGAGAAAGAGTGTAGACACCTAATACAGGATAATTACAGACACGATGGGTGGCTGTCATCCCACCTGGGGGTGGAGGAGGGTGTCACGGGTTGGGGGTTCAACACCCCAACTTTACCGGGTTTGAGTGACTCAGTTTCCCTTGCGCACAGTCCTCTTGAATCAGTTTCTCTCTCTGGCTAATTCAAGTCTGCCACAATGAAACTTCTTGTCACCCAAGCGCCCGATCCTTCCCGTTTACAGACTCTTTACTCTCTGGGTTCGCAAGAGCTTGAGGGCTCTTGTAGCTCACTTGTGTTCCAATATTAGACTCTAGACCACTTCTTCATAAAGTATGAAGTATATTTATTGTTTACATAAACACAAGATAGTTGATACAGAGTGGTAATAGAAATAAAAGGTAAACATAACGCATTCCTAACTTATACTGTTTTGTGTTCCTAAGTTATTCATCTTACCCTAGAACAAGTCCATAAGTTCTGGTTTTCTCAGCCATAAGGAACTGGCTGGGCTCTGGCTTCTTAGAGCGAAGCTGTGTCTCATTCCATCTTCTCCCAGCCTGCAGTGATCAGCTGGCTCTTTCGTATGTAGATGTGCAAGATGGGTCTTGCAGGAAATCTCCAAGCAGTCTCATCCTCCCTCTGGGATCTCTGTCCTTTTATCGTATTTGTCCCTCTTTGTCTGGGTTTTCCCGCCTCTAGGGAATGTGTCTCAGAGCATGTAGGCAACATGGAAGTTCATTAACATTTCCATGGGATGTCTAGCACCCCAGCTTTCAATCCACGTTCGATTATCTCTTGTAGTTTCTACAGACTTGTGACGTGTGAGAGGGTCAACTTGAGCTGTAATGTGAGTTCTACTGTTCTCAGAGTTGGCATTACAACATGTGGAACTTGTAACATTGCATACTGTACATTTACAGTAACATTGCATCCATGTGAAACCCTTGGTACCACATATTTACCAAACATGTAGTCCCATGTTACACGTATGTGACCCCGTTTCCCCGTGACAGAGGGCTACCCCAGCCCGTCTGGGGCAGCTCTGACATCCTGAAGCCTGCACCAGCCAGGAAGGGGGGGCATGGAGCACTGCGTGGCTGGCTGGCTGCACCCCTGGACTGTGGATGGTGCCCTGCCCCCCTTCCATGACAGGCTGCCATGGCTGGCTGCCATAGCAAACCCCAACACTGGGCTAGGATGGGGCCAGGAACAGACATTCCTGCCCAGCTTTGTTCCGGGCCCATATTTCTGGCCCGGCTGCTATCCCCTCTGGGGTTTGTCCCAGGCTCACATCTGGCAGGCCTGCGACAAACTTACCGCCATGATGCTGGCCCAGCTGTGCCAAAGGCAAGCATCACATTTGTTAACACCCTGTGGGCCAGCATCACGTTTGTTAACACCCACAGATACATGTTCTGCATCTAGGCATGGAGCATGGATCTCAATTTCAAGTGAGAGCAGAACTTGCTTGAACACTGAGTCACTAGGATGATTTTTTTTATATCACCTTGTGTGACCTTTATGAAAACATTGTGGGGAATTTTCATGACAGCTGGGGAAAGTCATGCTGAGGTGTGACACACTTATTCCTTTTACTTCCCTGTTGTCTGTTGAGAAATGGAACTCAAGGCGCTGGGAAGCTTTTTCCTTGTTTTTTGGGGATTCATTCAGAGTGATTTTGAAGCATTAAATAGGCAGAAATAATTAAGTTTGCAAAAACTAAATTAGAATAATGAGGAAAAAAGTGCATAAAGTTCTTTGTGGTGAGAACCCTGGCCTGGAGCAGTTCTGTGAATTTTAGATAAACGTAGCAGACACTGTAAAAATTGTTGGGAGGTTAATCAAAATCTCTTGCAACAACAATAAAAAAATCTCACAGCTGTAGCTAGAGAACTGTATTAATATTTACTAAGAGTGATGAGTATGTCTACATGAAAGGAAAGGGAGAATTTTTAAGGGGGTTTCATAAAGCAATTAAGGCATAAGCATCAGCTACCAGGATATAAAATATTTTTATGATCTATATGTCAGTATCTCTTCTAATATGCAAGCCATCATCCATGTACATGGAAGTTGCTGGCAATAGGTGACATGGAAAGTATTTTTTATCCTGGCTATAAGCAGTCTGCTCAAGTCAAACATAGCCCCCAAAATGTAGGACACAGCAAATAGTGAAGGACAAGGCTTAAATTTTAGGATTAGGCGTTTTAACACATATGCTTTCTGTGAACTGAATTTCACGATTAGGATTTCAGATTAATTCACAATAGCAAACAACAGCAGCATTTTGCTAGTGTGAGGCGGGAGAGAAAAATTAAGCTAAAAATAAGGTTCGCCCTAATTATGAATGTTGAGAGGATGGGACTCAAAAGTCCACTTCTGAGTTAGAATTGGAGCTTGGAGTGAGATACTCAGTAATGAAGATGGTGACAGAAAATGATGGTGACAGAAAATGATGATGAAGCTGCAGGGCTAGGATGGGTCTTGTCAGAACTACCAAACGTTATGAAAGTACAAAAACATCACAAAAACATTCCACTTGACCTAGGAGAATAAAACATTTGAAGGGGTGGGGAGTTGTGAGGGGACACCCCATGTAGAAGAGGAGATGCAGGGACCAGGGAACAATGCAGGCACGTGGGTGGGAGACTTGGTGCCAGTGAGTGCCGATATAGCTGGAAGCTGGAGGGGTGAAGGTATCTGTGTGGGGTAAGCAGGCAGGTGCAGGCTGCGGGAAGCTAGTCACAGGCCAGAATGGGTGGGTGGATCTGTGTGAGACGAAACAGATGAGGGAGGTGGCATATGTGCAGGGCCAGAGGCAGAGCAGGTTGGGAATAAGGAGGTTGTTGGGAGGGGATGGGAATGGCAGGGTTCTGGGAAATTAATGGCAGGGGTGGGGGTAGGGTGGCCATTGGTCCTGTTATATATACAGGACAGTCCTGTTTTTAAGGCTTTGTTCATAGTCCTTTATTTGCGCATTTTTGTCCTGTATTTTCCACACGCTGCCGGCGCTGCCTCATTCACACAGACACAGAGACACACACGTCATGATCTCAGCACTGTGGGCGAGGAGGAGGGTACAGTGCTACGGTTGCCATAGCATCCAGATTTTCCAGGACATGACCACTTTTTTGATCCACCCAGCCCCACCTGGGTGGACTTTTTAAATATGCACCCATGGCTGGGATTTTGCCGGTAACATTGCATCCTTTTCCCCACAACTCACCAATTGCTTGTTACTCAGCTCTGTCTGGGGGGGGGGGAGGGAATGAACCCTAAGCCAGTTGTACTCTTCCTTCCCCACATGTCCTGTATTATGGGGATGCATCAGTGGCCATCCTAGGTCAAACTTGGAGGTGCTGGGAATGGGCTGGGGGGGG
>QEPC01000055.1:761188-775466 GCA_003113815.1 Sphenodon punctatus | reverse complement strand
AGGGGTGGCGTGGAGGTATCTGTGTGAGGCCGAGTGGATGTGGGGGGGATCAGTGTGGGGCCAGACAGATGGGGGGTGGGAGAGGAAGGGGTGGGGGCATCTATGGTCCGGGTAGGTATTGCAGCAGCGGGAGGAATTTAGTATATTCCCATGTTAAAAACCAAAAAACTCTTGATTTAAGAGGAGTTAAGATACACATTAGCAACCTTAATAATCAAAAATAATAGAATTGACAAGTTAAGGCATTTGCTTTAACTCACATGCCATGTAAGCAGTAAAGACATTGTGCGGTCTCACACATTGTGCTTGCTTATAGCTTAGGTGTCACACATTGGCCCTTTTTACATGGGCTACAGCACTGGGTGGGGGTTGGGTGTGTCGGGGTGCACCGTGGTCCATGTGCACTGGGTGGCAGAGGATGTAGACGGGCACACACCCATCTACAGTGACCCCCCCACCCATCGCCACACATGGAGCAACTGCTGTTTTCACCGGTTGCTCCGTGCGTGGGGAATAGGTGTAGATGGGTGTGTATGTGTGTGAATGCATGTGCGCAGGAGTGTGCATCCACACATGCATACCCACCCACCCCACCCACCTGTGGCGCTGTTTAGATGGACTCACCCATGCATGGGTGCTGCCCATGTAAAAGGGGCCTTTGCCTTGGTCTTTCAGCCCCAATCTTCTTCCTCTGCAGGCTGGGGGCAGCACTGAAGCTGGGGAAATTGGGGCATCTGGGGGCAAGGTGGCGGGGGCAGATTGCTTCCCCCATGCCGATATGTTATCATTGGAGCTGGGGACAACAGCAAAGGTGAGGACAGCAGTGGGGTGGTAGCAGGAATCCTTTTATGATCTATATGTCCCTGTGCCCCTTCTGTATATCCACATGATAATGACTGGCCTCATGCTGGCCAGGATACTGGGACTGGGGAGAACACTGGGACAATAGGGAGGTAAGGGGCCACCTTACTGCCTCCTGCCCTGATGCTGTCCCAACATTGGGTGTTAACAGAAGTGACGGTACTTCCATCATCCCACCTGGGAGTGGGGAAGGCTACCCCTGGCCAGGTTAGCTTTGATTGTGGGAACACGCATCACCGCAGCTGGACCCAGCCAGGGAGGAGGGGCGGGAAGCAACATGTGGCTGCTCAGCCATGCCCCCGTGCTGCCGCCATTGCCTCCAAGACAGGCAGCCATGGCTGGCTGCCATGGCAACCCCCCCACACCGGCCCAGGACGGGGCTGGGAACAGGTGTTCCTGCTCGGTTTCACCTGCTCTGGCCCAGCTGGGCAGCTGCTGGGACTAGACTGTAGGCCTGCTTCTTTCCGGGCCCACATTTCCAGCCCAGCCGCTACCCCTGCTAGGGTTTGAACCAGGCCCACACCTGGTGGACCCGGAACAAACATAACACCATGACACTGACCCAGCCGGGCCAAAGTGGGCCAAACCAGGCCCATGTTATGTCTGTTAACACCCACTGATTGATTTGGACTGTGGCTGGGTAAAACTGGAGCAGGATTCCTCCATAAACAAGTTTCCCTATACCACAGACAGCACTCATATCACCTTCATTTGGTGTCAGAGCAAGAGGTGAACTACAGTTTCCTCCAGTTCAGACCCAGAAGCATCAGTATACCATTCCACTGTAAATACAGTATGTTCTAGGAAAACCCACTGTTGTATACATACAGCTGCCCCTCCCCTCCACAACTAGAGCATTGGAGAATCAGGCTGCAGAGAACAGGGAGTCAAGGAAAGCAGGAGAAGAAGTGGAGGAAATACACCCCATCCAGAATCATTTTTCAACAGTGGTCATTCATTACCCTCTATTCCTTTGCTGGCAAAGGTATTAGTGAAAAAGCAGTGACTCACATCCTAGAGTCAGCTGCATTGTGGCACTGCTCTACAAATATGTGGCAGGAAAGGATATTTGTATATAAACAATGGCACCCCCTCTAAAGGTAGCTTCTTCTCAGCACTGGGTAACATGCACAATGGACAGCAAGGAGAGAGCGCAGGAGCAGGGGAAACTGACCCCATCCAGCAGCAATGCCAGCATTGACCACAGTTCTCCCACACCCATAGTCCACCCCCAGTTCTCCCACATCCAGTCTTAGGGCATTTTTAAACGAGACAAGAGACGCGGCTGATCCTTTGATCAGCCGCGTTTCTTTGCGCTCGTTTAAATTGAAAACTTACATTTAAGCCAGCTCTTCCCCGCGTCAGACCGGGCAGGCAATCCTGCCCCCTCCGACGCGGATCGCCGCTGTGCCAGCTTCACGGCACACTTCCGGGGTATTTTGCCGAGTGCGCATGTGCAGAAGGGCGCGCATGCACACTGAGTCTCTACGTCGGGTCTGATGNTACGCCGGGTCTGATGCTCTTCTGAGCATCAGACCCGGCGTAGAGAGAAAGGCGGGTGCCCGATCCTGCCTCTGAACGATCCCGCTTGTCAGCGGGATCGTCTAAAAGCGCCCTTAGTGTTACCATGTGGAGATAGCAGAAATTGTGGTTTTGACACCTCCCTGTTGTCCCTAGCCCCAATTATACCATATGGGAGGCAGGGGGCAGCTTCCTGACCCCTGCTTCAGTGAACCTGCAGAGGAAGACGATTAGGGCTGAAAGACCAAGGCAAAGTGTGTGTACATGGAGCCTAAGTTGTAAGTGAGCACAATATGTGAACCTGTACAAGGTCTTTACTGCTTACATGGCATGGAAGTTAAGGAGCCTTAACTTACAATGTCCATGCTTTTTGGTGCTTATGTTTGTTAATGTTCATCTTAACTCTCCCCTTAAACCAAAGGTTTTTTGTCTAAGAATATATGTGTATCTACTTAGAAATGTTCCCAATAGTGTTTGTCCTTTGCTATGTATGTGAGTTTGTATGCCTGAAGGTTTCCTGAAGAAGCCCTCCAACCAACAGAGTCCAACAGAGGTGGAGGAGGAGGACTACTGGTTCAGTTGCTGATGATGTCACAATCAACACAGTTCACAGTGGCTAGACAGTGGGTAGCCTGACAAAGCGGTGTCTGAAGTCAGCACAAGGGCCTGGTATGGGGTGTCTGGTGCTGCTCAACAGCTCGGGTTTTAGAGACCAGAGTAACCAAATAGTGAGACACGGTATGCCCGATTTGCGATTGATACAAGACTTTAATGCAAAGTAGAGCAAAATTGTGCAATACAATGATACTTCACAGAACCCCTAGAGTCATTTTCTCACCCTGTAGGCTGTGTGCAGGAGAAGCGCTGTCAGGTCTGTCAACAGATGACCAGTCCATCGGCAGGTCCTGCTGGATCAGGATGGAGTGGAGTGCGCCAGGTTCTCCGAGCCTTCTCTTTTTATACCTTTGGTTTACATAACTTGTTTTTTGCAACTAACAATGGACAGTCCAGGTGTTTTCCATCGAGATGCTGGTATTTCCTGCATCTCACGTATGTTTAAGTCATAAAAATGACTGACAACATTATTGATAATACAAATTATCTTATTATAAGCCAAACTGATATATGAGCGGTCATGATAATAGTCTTGGCACTGATATGATGCAAAATATCCTTTGTAGATAAGCAAAAAGCCATGTTTTCCCCATTAGTATTTGCCAAACCTTGAGCGGGTGAGCTTTCTGGTGCTTTCCACTTTCTTATGGGACATTTTTGCAATAGTTTGCCTCAGTCAGTCTGTTGCTTTGTTTCAAGCAAATCCTGCGTTTTGCTCTAAGGAAGGCCAAATGGGCCTGCAAACTTTAGTTCAGTCATGGTAAGGACTCTTGTCAAGGCTCGAATATGGGCCTAGTTAGGCCTACACCAACAATCCTCTTCTTGGTGGCTGTCCAGGTAACAAGGGGCAAGCCACCACAATAAGGCTGTTCCTGGGCCAACCTACACCTCTGACTCCATCTCAAGGCACCTTGAGGAGGTCCGAGAATTAGTCTTTTCATCGGCAGGGAAGACAGCCACATCAGAACGCCTTATCCGTCTCATTCTAATATGAGAAGGATCAGCAAGGTCCTGCCTATTAATGATTTTCCTGACCCAACAACAGGTACCTATGGCAACAATAATGGAGGCAAGTTGAGTAAGACATAGGACAATAATACGGTGGAGCATAAGATTAAAGATTAAGAATCCAGTGGCACTAGGCAACCACCCTAATAGCGTTTCCCACCACTGGTGACGGGAAGCTTCATTGGCCTTATTCAAAATTTCAGTAATTCTATCCCCATCATGTTTCACCACCAGTTTGACGTATTCTAACTTTGTCTGTGTTTTATTAATCAGAATCTCAATCTGAGGATGTGCGAGTATGTCCTGCACCAAATCATTGTTTACTCCCAAGACCACAGGCTTAACTTGCTCAACAAATTAATATCCATTAATGGGTCCAAAGGTGTGAGGGAGGCAAACAATGGCCTGACCAAAGGCGGTGACAAGGGGAGCCATTCTCAATGCTCTTTTGCCTGTTAAGTTTCACCAGTATATCACTAGCAGTTATTTAATATCATCATTCCTTATGTTAGCATCTGTATTACAGCTGCATCTAGAGCAGTGGTTACCAAACTTTTTCTTGCATGACCCCATTTTGAGATATTCTGTGGCTGCAGTCAACAACAAAAATATGCAAAGTATAACAAATTGCATTTGTGATCATGGCCACATCCACAGGTCGTCCGACTTCCACTTGAGATCCTGACCTACAGTTTGGAAACTTCTTGTCTAGATGCTCTAGCCAACCAACGCCAAGGGTTCAGTCCTCCACCCTTAAAGCTAATGAGAGCTAAGCCACTGAGCTCAATGGCAGAGGATTGCACCTAACATTCCCCTTGGGCTCAGCACTGCACAGGTCAGACACATACTTAAGAGACCAAACTCCCACTGCCACAGACTTCACAATCTAATGAGGCAATTATTACAAATTATTAGTAACAATGAAAGTTTTTTTAAAAACAAATCCTCATTCACCATCTGTATTTGCTTTTTTGTTGTTTGGTCTTGGGAAAGGACAATCTGTAAAATCAATTTCACTTTCAGGTTCTTGGTGATGCAATCTTTTGTCTGTAACCACTGCAGGGGAATATTGATGAGTTTAGAACAGAATAATCAACCATCTCCATTTGGATTTAGAAACAAATAATGGAGATAGCGTTGGTAGGGACAGCTTTTGAAATATTTGTTTTTACAAAAGTTAAACTGCAGTGATCACATTGAGTTGGCAATGACCCTTCAAGGAGAGAGTTCTTTCTAAACTGAGATGAAGGGTAAAAACAGACAAGAAATATACAAAAGAGAGTAGTTTTAGAAGCATATTTTTTAAACTTATTTTGCTCTATGGGTGTTTTTAGACGTGACGTCAACACGCATCGGCCTGTTCCGCGGCGTGGCCAAGCCCGCGGAGCGGGACGTGAGGCTGAACAAACGTGATGGGGCCCAAACTCGGTCACAGTACGTGGGGGATTACCTCCGGTCAGTGGCAACATAACAAACATGACACACACCCCATGCCATGGTGAACCCATCCCCAAGCCACACACCCCAATGCCGTAGGGCTGTTTCAGGCCACAGAGCAGGGACCGGGAATCTGTGAAGGGCCCTCCCGGCTCTCACTGGCGGTGATGGCTCTCTGGTGGGGAGGAGCTGACGGTGCACATGCCGGAGGTGGGACATGGGCTGGTGCAGGTACAGGCAACGAAATGCCGGCAGCGGAGACTGAGGCGCTCGCAGCCCCGACATGGATGAGGAGGGACCTACCAAGATTAAAGGATTCTTCAAGATTAAGGGATTCTGAAAGTGAAATTGATTTTACAGAAAGTTATGTAAACCAAGTTATGTGTTGCTGATGCATCCTTTCGAGAGACTGATGGATGGTATTGATCCATTGGATGTGTCTGTTCCAGTCCCCCCTCTCAAACTGCCGGTCCTTTCTCATTTTGGATAGGAGGTTCCTTTGGTGAACAGCCAACTGTTGCATTGAACGATCCTGGCCCACCTCCATATGCTGGATGGCATCCCTGATCTCTTTCCCTTGCCTGGTCCCCATCTGAAGGAGTTCCTCTGTTAGGTCCTCACAGCGAGCCCTTGCTCAGTACTGTCTCATTTTCTCTGCTTCAGGTACAGGCCCAATCAGTACATCCTCTGCATTGGCTGCATGCTCTGTGGAGGAGGGGTATTGGTTGTGTTCTAATTATATTATGGCTTCGTTGGTGTATTTATACTTGTTCATGCCCAACGTAATTTGGTTGTTTTGTATAGGGTATCTATCATTGTCTATATGTAAGCATTCCACCCCTAGACCCAACGCCCAACACCCTCCCCCCCAACCTCCCAGAAATGGTGTCCGATTATTATATTGTCCACTGTTTATACCATATCTACCTTCCACCTTGATCAACAGTCCTGTGTTCCTGTCTCCCTGCGTATGAGGGTACATGGAATTAGGTTGGTTAATGTGTGTAGACATGATCATCCGTCATGAGAATGTTTATGCAGACACATCACCCTATCCACCCTTATCAATATATTACCAGCCGTCCTCCGAGCCCCGCACCCTCTCGGTTCCCCCCGATAGACCTTTGCATACCATTATCGAGAACCGTATTGTCTTCCAATGGTAGTTCAGTGGCGCATGCCTCTTCTGCATCAGTGTTCTCTGAATACTCCCCAGGACCTATTTGCAAACAACAAATTGTTTGATAGTTTGCCACCTTTTTGGTAATGTCCCTTAACACCACACCTCCAGGCAAGTGCCCGATTTACGGGGTTCACTTTGGAATCTGCCCTTGCTACATCACCACCACACCCCAGCCAATCACATTAGCTATCTATTTGTGTTCTTACCCTCAGATCCAGAACAGGTGTCTGCTGTTAACATTGCCTCCCTCCCAGCTGCTGTAGTAATGCATGACAGTGTCTGGGGCATGTCGGTTTCTGAGGGCTCCGAGTCACTATCTGAAGGCAAAGGGGTGCTGTGCTGGGGCCAAGCTGTCACTATTCCTGATGGTCCTGGCTCATCATCCAAAGGGTACAGGACACCTGGCCGTGGTATTTCTGACTCTGGTGGCATGTGGCAAGGGGGTTGGTCAACCCTTGCGTGACCCTCTGATGCGGCTGATCCCAAGATGCGTGGTGCAACTATAGACCCCCTCATGCACAGGAACCTATCTAGGAGGTTGTGGTATGGGGTTGTGCGTGCCCTGTGCCCGAACCTATTGTTGTTACCAACAATAACCTTGTATCCCCGCTTGAGCTGTTTTGCCTTGCTCTGGCATTGTTTTCCCGTTCTGTGGAACCCCGCCTGTGACATCCTACATCCTATCGCCTCGAACACAGGTGCATTCTGGTGTCACATGACCACAGCTCGCTGGGTCTGCTCATCCCCCCCATAACTGGATGAAGACCAGCATCTCTGCTCGGCCCCAAGTGTCTCCCCGTGTACAGGGCTAGTCAATTGCCTCCCTAGTCTAGGCTGGTGAGGCATCCTGGCCGTCTACAGCTCTGTTTCCCTATTGGAGACAAGAGTATAGGTTTGCTTCAACCACAGCAATATAGCTCTAGCTATAATCCCCCCGTCCACTCTTTTACCATACCACCTTCCCTTTTATTTATCATCTTAACTGTGCCTCGCCTGAGCAGCCATGGGCTGCTGCTGTCAATCTCTGTCTGTCCGCTGCAATTGTCGCTCCTCTATCTCCATCTCTTCCATAATTGTGTAGCTGCCATTTTCAAGTCGGCCCTTTAAATCTCCCAGGCAAAAGCCTGACACTGCTTTGTTGCCCAGCAATGACGTTCAGTATGTCCAACCCACTTCTGGGTGGGGCTATCTAGTCATGCTTCGGGACATGGAGAACTGACATGACACCACTCCTGGCTACACTTCCCATGTCAGTGGTAGCTGCAACCACGGAACTTCTCGCCATTTCTTGACCTCCAGAAATGTGGTAAGGGCTACCCCGGTTCTGGGTGGAAGCGTGTCCAACAACCCGGGGAAATAAGCTGTCTAATTTCAGGCAGTCTAGAGAAGGAAATTAAGAAAACGGATGCACTTTACAGGCAGCCATATGAAGGGAAAGTATAAAGAAAACTGAAGGGGAAAGGTTTCATTTCTATTCTTATGGAGTTGAAACCTAGCACAGCCCAAGCAAATAGGTTCTTCACTTTTCCACGAGGCTCAGAGGAAAAAATACTCTCCCCAAGCTACAGGGTATATAGAACCACGGCCTCGTTGTTAGTGTAGCTTCAGAGCAAACTAAGACCTGAAGTCTCCCATTCCCTCCTGTGTGGGAGGTTCTGCCATGACTTCACTCATGAATGATAGGGCTGGATTTTGAGCATGCTTTTACCTTCAGCCCCTTGGCTCCATTCCCCTCCCCTGACCATGACCCTTAAGGCCCCTTGAGATCCTTGATCCCTAAGCTGCAATCTAGCCTATGACCTTTTACTAAATACAAAAGTGTCCCATGGAGAGAAAAAGGTTCCCCACCCCTGCTCAGTATGTATGGTCAGCAGTCTTGATTGCGACACCTGGATGGGAAGGCAAGAGATGAGATCAGAGTTTGCCTCTGTCAAAATAGGTAAATGACAGAATTCAAAAATATTCAAGAACAGAGAAACTCTGCAAATATTCTTGGGCTTAAGCTTCCAGCTATGTTCTCTGGACAGCAACAAGATCAGGTTTGACGTCTGGCATGCAAGTTTGCAGAAAGCAGTTTTGCCATAACCAAAAATAAAAGTCACTAACGCTAAAGCGAAAGATATGGCTGCCCTTTGTGAACAAAAAACAGAATGGGCCAGATCACTGGGCCCTAGGAAAGAGGAGTGTGAATGAACCGTACATCACCTAAATCAGTGTTTCTCAAACGGCGTGTTGGGAATGTGTAGCAGCACACAGGGCTCGTCAGGCTAGAGTCTACACTGCCGAAGGTGGGAAGAAATGAAAGGCCCTGCTTTGGTGAGCAAGAGTGACCAACAGGTAACAAGTGGAAGCGTGGGGGAAATGAGCAGGCTAAACTGGGAGCCAAATGAGAAAGCAGTTGGGCTGAGGACTGGGAGTAGCACTGTGCATTCGGGGTTGACAAAATACAAATAAATGCAAAAAAGACCTTTACAGGTTCCATATTCGAAATACAAATACTAGGTCTATGTATTTGGGTTTCAAGTGAACCAATCATTTCCTGAAGAATGTAATATCCAATCCAAGATCTCAAACTGGAGCCCCCAAACTGCAGCATAGCTGCTCTCCGACTCTCTGCGTAGTGGCTTGCTTGGGGGGCCTGTAGCAAGTCCTTCTCGCCTGCAGGGGCTGCCACTGTCTCAGAACTGCAGTCTCCAGCACTCCCAGCTCAGCCAGGGAGAAATGTTGAGTCCTTCGCAGCTTCATTCCTGTCCGCCCACAAGCCAGTGACCCACCCACCCACCTGAAGCCTGGCCCATGCCCCATTCCCAACTAGGAATCCCACTTTCTGCAAGCCAGTGATTCCTCTCCAAGCCAGAAACCATCCCCCCAGCCCCATGCCTCATACCCACTTCCCAAGCCAGCAACTTCCCCTTAGTCTAGTCCCATTTGCCCCCAAGCCAGATCCATGCCCCATTCCCTCATCCCCAAGCCAGCGACCCCGCAGTTGAGCCATCCCCATGTTCGGATTCTCCCCTCTCCCAAGCCAGCCGCATGCCTTACTCTCCCTCAAGCCTGTGATCCCCCTGAGCCAGACCCATGCCCCATTCCATCCTCCTCAGGCTAACAACCTCCCCACCAAGCTAGCCATATCCCCCCATCCCCCAAACCAGTGCTCTTCTTTTAAAATTGGTAGCAGACTTAGCAGGAATTTTGACTGCATTTTCTTTTCATTATAGGCCTGTCAAACTGGCAGAGCCTCACCGCACTTCTGTGCCAAAATAACCTATACACAGAGACGCAGGTTCACTGCGTTTTCCACATTGGCAACAATGGAGGAAATGCAGTGAATGCAGTCAGAGACAAATAAATGCAAATACTAAAACCACAAATACAAATATAGCTATAAATCCAAAAACTTCACCCCGTGCACAGCCCTAATTGGGAGTGAGTAGGCTGGGCAAGGCCAAGCTGGAAGGGGTTAGACCAGGGGGCAAATGACAAGTGAATGGGCAGGGAGTCAGGCTGGGGCCAAGACATAGGGTGTTCTTAGGTAGGTAGATAGGCTGTCCTAGTGCTGGCCACGGCAGTCTGCTTCACCCCCAGTGGCACATCCATCTAAAGGTGGTCTGCCAGACGTTGAATCAGAGCATGCTGTGAGCCAGTGCAGTGGATCAGGTGCTGGACTTGGACCTGGGAAGTCAGGGTTCAAATCCTGCCGTAGCCTTGAACTCACTGAGTAGCCTTGGGCAAGTCACAACCTCTCAACCTCAGTTGTGACTTGCCCAAGGCCACCTTGGGCCTTGTTTATGTCCATCTGTCTGTCTCTGCATTCCCCTCACCTTTGTCTACCTTTGAGGAAGGCTATGGGCAGGGACCTGTCTTTGTAAACCTGTGCTGCGTATGCCTAGTAATGCTATAGAAATTATAAGTAATGTAGTAATGCTATAGAAATTATAAGTAATAGTAGTAGCAGTAGCCCCACTGGCGGCACGGAACATCCTGGAGAGGGCTGGCCAAACCTGGCCATGGAACCTGTTGGGTCCATCTGATCCCAACCCAGGTGGGGCTGGGAGTGGGTGGTCATGGGGGTGTACCCCCAAAACATCTCCAGGGGTGGGCAGTCCTGCATCTGTCTGAAAACACTCATAGTAGTAGGAGTGTTACATCACCAGGGTGAAACATCAATGCTTTGAGTTGGAAAAGCTTTTTTAAAATGGGAACCACTGACCTAAGTACACAGCTGAGAATTCCTCCGTCATGTAGCAAGAGCACACCATTCAAAAGCTTCCCATATACAAATTTAACATCTGGCAGGCTTTTTGACAGACAGGCCACCTGGGAGTGAAGCCGGCTGGCATGGCCAGCACCAGGTCTCAGCCCATCTGTCTATAAACACCCTATATCCTGACCCCAGCCTGACTCCCTGCCCATCTGCTTGTCATTTTCCCCCCTGGCTTCCAGCTTGGCTCCACCCAGCCTGCTCATTCTCAATTAAGGCGGTACATGGGTCAACTAATTTGTATTTGTATCAGTATTCCTAATCCTGAGGAAGGCTATGGCAGAGGCTGCTTTTGCCTCTCTGCCTGTGGTCAGCATTTACAGTGGCCCCTCCTTTTCTGTGTCTGCTGAGCAGGTACAGGGCGGCGGCTGCTAGCAAGACCTTGATATCTAGACATGCAGGTCAGAGAGTATAAAGAGGTGTTTGGAACTTGTGCTTGCCAGCTGCATGAGCGGAATATACACTGGCACCACTTCGACTGAGCAATTAATCACAGAACAAAGAGGCTGGCAGTGGCTACACAGCTGCTGAGGAAAAGGATTTTGTTGTTTACTTTGTCCAGTGACTAATTTTAGTTGGGCTCTGTCTGGGCTTGAGAACTTCTCAGATAAGTTAAAGTCTGCAGCCTTCTCCAGCAGAGAGAGCCCCAGGCGGAGTGAGCACTAGCAGGGAGTTTGGCTACTGTGAGAATTAAGCTACAGGGATAGGACGCTCAATTGGGTAGGCTCTAGGCCAATGGTGTGGAACCTTTTTTGGCTTGGGGGCCACATTGTCTGGCGGTGAACACTCCGAGGGCCACACATCAACTGTCAATCAATCAATTAGCGTTATGACTAATTAGCTGAATTAGTTAGCTAGTTAAGGCTAGCTAACATTGGCTAACATTAATTGAAAATCAGTACATGGGTAATTTCAAACAAAGCAAATTTGTTAATTACAGAACTACATGCAAACAAAACATTAGAAAGCAGACACAAGACTTAATGTACAACCTGTACTTGTTTACTCTTGGATAAACAAAGCAAATTTATTAATTACAGAAGTACATGCAAACAAAGCATTAGGAAGCAGACACAGGATTTAATGTGCAATTTGTACTTGTTTACTCTTGGATAGGGTTTCTATATCAGGCTCTATGGTCAAAGTGGCTACTCTCAGCTCGTTTCTTAAGTTAACATCAGTAAGTCTGGTTTGCAGTTTAGGTTTCGCCATTTTCATCATAGAAAACAGCTGTTCGCAGACGTATGTGCTGCCAAAAATAGATGCCATTTTTAGAGCATGTTTTCAAAGGTTTGGAAATGTTTTCTCATCAACACAACTCCTGTAGAAATCAAGCAGAGGCAGACCATTATATTTGCTTCGCAGTTCTTCATTGTTTTACATCTGAATGAGCTCCATCTGTACGTTTTCTGGTGCACAGTCCACATCTACATCAAATGGCGAGGAGAAGGTCAAGAATAGTTTTTCATCTCTTTTAAAGTCTGAAAAGCGGTCACTGAAAATGTTTCGCAGTAATTTAATTTATTCATCGTACTCATCCATCCCCTCAGGCTTACTTTCACCAAGTGGTGGGAAATGGGCTGTGTTACCCTTTTAAAGCTGATCTTCCCAGAGCTTCACTTCAAAACTTCTAATATCGCCAAAAAGTGTATTCACGAGGCGATTTCTACCCTGCAGTTTCAAGTTGAGGTCTGCTAATTGCTGCGTAATATCGACCATGAAAGCCAAGTCATTTAGCCATTTGCGGTCTTCTAATTGGGGAACCGGCTTTCTCTTTTGTTCCATGATCTCTTCCTTCAGTTCGTAAAAGCGTTTTATCATGCTCACCCTAGGGCGTTTATAGACGAGACAAAAAAGGCGGCTGATCCTTTGATCAGCTGCCTTTCTTGCCGCTCGTCTACATGCCTGGGCTGCTTTTTAATCCGCGTCGGAGGGGGCAGGCGATCCTGCCCCCTCCGACGCGGATTCCCGGAGTGCCGGCTTTACGCCACACTTCCTGGTCCCGTGCGCGAGTGCGCATGCGCAGAAGGGCGCGCATGCGCACTCGCACTCTGCGCCGTGTCTGAACATCAGACACGGCACGCAGAGACGCCGCGGCGGGAAAACCCGGCATTTAGCGATCCCGCTTGTAAGCGGGATCGTCTATAAACGCCCCTACTCAGCCAAAGGACTTCACAGTAATAGTTCAACTCACCATACTCAGATTCTACATCACACAGCAGTTGCTGAAACTGCCTATTGTTAAGTGATCTGCCTTTAATATAATTAATGGTTGAGACAACAGACATCACTTTAGTACATCTCAGCGACTTTGAGCAAAGTGTCTGTAGATGTAAAATGCAGTAACAGATAGTATCAGCCAAGCTATCAAAATGCTGCTTTTTTAGTTCTTCCTTCACTAGGGCTATAAAATCTTTTTTGGAGCCTACCATTGCCGGCGCGCCATCTGTCGCAATCCCTGACAAGTATTCCAAGCCCATTTGTAGGTCTTGAAGAGTTTTCATTACTTGACAGAAAATATCATAACCTCTGGTCGTGTCTGTCATAGGCTGCAATGATGCCATCTCCTCAACAATGACAAAGTCAAAAGAAACACCGCACACAAAAATGGTCAGTTGTGCAATGTTTGTTGCATCCGTGCTTTCATCCACAGCAAGTAAATATGAAACAAATTTGCTTGTACATTTTATATGTGATTACTCAATGTCATCTGCCATGTGTCCAATACGATCTGAAATGGTTCTACGTGACAGGCTGACATTTTGAAAGAGATTTTGTTTTTCTGGGCACAAAATACCTGCAGCTACAACCAGACACTCTTTAATAATTTCCCCATCTGAAAATGATTTCAGCCTTTTTCCCAAAACCTGGCTGATAGCATAACTTGCTTTCACAGCAGAACTTGCCTCAGATGCTTTCTTTGCAAACAACTGTGTTTGCTTTCCGAAATTTCTTTTAAGCATTTCAACTTTATCCATGCGATCTTGCCCTGAATACCTGAATAACTTTGGTGCTAATGTTAAAGATAATGGGTGTTTTTACACACACATTTCTCCTGGAAGTTCACTGTTACATCCTGAACTTTCTGTGTGTCTAAATCACTCACCCAGAACTTAAACATCTGGATCTTTGAACTTCTGCATAGAATTTCTCCCAGTCACTTGGTTTCCATGGCAGCCTGTCACATCTACAGCTGCGGTTACTTTAGGCTACCTCAGGGCAGTGTTTGTGTGAATAATGCATCCAGGAACTACCTCAGGGCAGTGTGTGTGTGAAAAATGAATCCAGAACTTAGGGGGGATTCAGACGTTCAGATTTTTGCGAATTTTTTTAAAAAACGAATGTTTCATGCATGTCTGAACACATAAATTCGATTAAATGCGGTCAATATC
>QEPC01000055.1:743574-758729 GCA_003113815.1 Sphenodon punctatus | reverse complement strand
CAGCCTGATAATGTCATCAGGGATGCGCGCTGCTCATTGCTGATTCAGCTCCTGCTGCTGGAAGGGATGCTCTTCTCACAGCCCAGGTAAGTCTGCGCATGCTTGATTGTGTGCAGCCCGCAAAGCTCCGCTCGGGCCACAGCGAGCCAGGCGATGGTCTGCACATAACGTAAAGAGGCTAAGAAACTGGGGGGTCAGAAGCCCCGCGGGCCGGAAGTGGACTGCGGGCCGGGGGTTCCCCACCCCTGCTCTAGGCTGTAATAAGCCCAAGGGCACCACACCCTTGGGAAGCTAATAACACACACAAACACAAACGTTAGAGTAATACAGTGCCCTAACCGATACAACTCTAAATTTAAGGCTAGTTAAGGGGAAGGTTAAATAGGAAGATGCAGATAGTAGTCCAGCAGCAGGGAGGGGACTATCCAGTGTTTTGCAGTCAGTGTAACATGTATGATTATTATCTTCCTTGGGGAAAGGTTGTATGTGTGCAGTCAGTGCAAAGAGTTACTGGCCCTCAGAGAAAGAGTGTGCACTCTGGAAACTAGAGTGGCTGAGGGGGAGGAGATGAGGCAGACCGAGATGTTTACAGAGGAGATTTTCAGGGACATAGTAGAGCAGTCCTACCTCTGCTCTTGCAGCCCCTATGTTGTTTTGGAAGTTGAAGGCCTTGGAGAAGGAGAGCATCAAGCTGCTATGGTATGATCCCATAACTGGGACCTGCCTTTCAGATGATGTCATAGTACTCTCTCATGCTGAGGATACTTCTCCAGGGGAGGGGAGTTCAACTGACAGAAATAGGATGACTGTAGTAGTGGGCAATTTCATCATTAGGAATATAGATAGTTGGGTTTGTGACAGCTGTGAGGACTGCATGGTCAATTCATTACCTGTTGGGTGCAAAGGTAGCAGATATCACACAATGTTTTAGACAGAATGTTAGTGAGTGCTGGGGTGGAGCCGGTTGTCATGGTCCATGTGGGTACCAATGACATAGGAAGGTATAAGGAAGGAGGTTCTGGAGGGTAAATTTAGGCTTCTAGGAAGGGGGCTGAAGTCCAGAACCTCCAGGGTAACATTCCCTGAAATGCTTCCAGTTCCACGTGCAGGGCCCCAGAGGCAGGTTGAGCTCCAGAGTCTTAATGCGGGGATGAGACGATGGGGCAGGGAGGAGGGATTTAGATTTATTAGGAACTGGGGAACCTTTTGGGGAAGAGGTAGTCTATGCTAGAAGGAAGGGCTCCACTTTAACCAAAATGGAACCAGACTGCTGGGGCAGTAAAAATCAAACAAGTGGTTAAACTAAGATCTGGGGGAAAGTGAAGCACAGAGTTCGGAGGATGGAGGTAGCCCATCATTAGTAGTGATACAGCGTATTCCAGTAAAGAGGATAGGGAAGAATCAAAGAGGGATGAGTCAGGCATTAATATGGAACAGAGAAACTAAAATACTTCCAAATTAAACAAAATGTGCAATCACAAACACCAGGGTATTAAAATTAGGGTGGCACATTTTGGAGGCCACTTCTAAGAAATACAGGTTGCAGGGCTTCATTGGCGTCAGTGCAGCCCTGCAACCTGTATGTCTCATAAGTGTCCTATAAAATGTGCATATCTGGCCACCCTAATTTTAATACCCTGGTGTTTGTGAATACTGGTTACAGGGCTGCATTGGAGCCAATGCAGCCCTGCAACCTGTATTTTTCATAAGTGTCCTCTAAAATTTGCATATCTGGCCACCTTAACCCTAATTAAAATGCTTAGATGTTTGGCATGTTTTTAAGGTGAAGTATGTGGAGAGCCAGTGTGGCGTAGTGGATACGGTCCAAAAATTGGTGACGGTAAAGTGCTGTGTATGCCTAGTAGCGCTATAGAAATAATAAGTAGTAGTAGTGGTATACCAGTGCTAGAAGCCTCAAAAGTAAAATGGAGGCATTAGAGTACTTAGCTCTAAGGAAGGACACTGATACAATAGGCATCTCAGAAGCATGGTGGAATGTGGAAAATCAGTGGGACACTGATCTGGGGATACAAAATATATAGAAATGACAGAGTCAATCTTACTGGGGTTGGAGTAGCCCTGTATGTTAAAGGCAGCATTGCGTCAAACATGATAAAACTGATAAGGGACACAAACTCTCCCCTGGAATCACTGTGGATAGAAATTCCATGTTTAAATGGAAAACGGATAGTAGTAGTGTTGCAGATTGCAGCCTCTTAGAGTTGTTCCTCCCTTAAACAGAGGTAGCAGGGCAATGACAGAGCCGGCTACCAGCTTGTGAAAGCATCGGGGATTGCGAGAGGCTTGGCAAAGCTAGCCTGGAAGAGGCAGAAAACCTAAGTGCAGCCTAATTGCAGAGTGGGAGACACCTGGCACATTAAGCCTGGCACTGCTAGAGGCTTGGCCACACCCACCCTGGCTTGGATTGGCTCGAGGAGAAGAAGGAGCTCCAGCCAGAATGTCTGGGAGCTTGGAAGGCCTGAGTGAGGAAGGCTGCTGAGGGACCTGACGGGCAAGAAGCCAAGGAGGGAGAAAGCCTCCAACCCCGTGGACATCAGCAGCATTGGACTCAGTGCCTGATCCTAAGTCTGAGACATTGTGTGTTAGGCTGTTAAACCAAAATATTTGTGACTGATTTAGATAAAGGCCCTTTTGACGCAGGCGTCCGCTCCTCCCTCGCACATGTGTGAGGCACACTAGCCTAGCGCTACTAGGCTAATTACAATGAAGCTACAGAAGTAGGCAGTGAAATAATAATGGGGGATTTTAACTACCCCCACATTTATTTATTTATTAAAAGATTTAATACCCCGCCCCTCCTGCCACAGGCAGCTCGGGGCGGCTCACAACAATACAAGTCAACAATTATAAAACCATAAAACTATAAAACGTATCACTACCTCCACATCCCTCTCCTCCCCCACTCTCTACTCATCTCCCCCGCCAAACACCTGACAGAACAGCCAAGTCTTACAGCTTCGACGAAAGGAGGGAAGGTCCGGGGCTAGACACATCCCCACTGGAAGGGAGTTCCACAGCCTCAGTGCAGCCACCGAGAACGCCCTCCCCTGTGTGGCCCCCCAGAAGACTCAGGAGACCACAAGAAGGGCATCCCCCGACGACCGTAGGGGCCAGTCCAGCACCCGGGGAGTGAGGTGGTCTCGCAGATAGGCAGGGCCCAGACCATTTAGGGCTTTATAGGTTAAAACCAACACCTTGAATCGGGCTCGGAAGACTATTGGGGGCCCCCCACCCTGCCTGTGTGCCTCATCTGGGTCTTCCAGCTGCTGCCTGGGATGCTGTGCTCCGGCCTCCTCGCCTGCCTGCCTCTGGTGCCGGGGCGTTCCGTGCCCTGTGGGGGTATGTGGNTGTGCCCTTTAAATCTCCCTTGCAGCCTGTGTTGTTGCTGGTTGCCTGGCAGTGACGTTGCGTGCTTTGTCCCCGGCTGAGAATCATTTTGTTTGATTCCGGCCGGTGGTTGCCATCCAGATGTTACTTTTTTTTATTTCCCGTTGGGAATCTCTTTGACCACACTTTCGGAGATGGTCCAGGCCAGAGCTCCGGAAGCATGGTTGATTTTGACCCCATGTGCTGCCGCGTCCCCTCCCCCTTCATTCCCCTTACCCGTTTCCGGGGTGCTTCCTCCCCTGGCCCGGTCAATGTCTCTGGGGCGACTTGTCCCAGCTGCTACTGCTGCTGCTGTCCCTCCACCTCCTGCATGTGCAGCACGACCACCTCCTCCTCCACCTGCACCTCCACATCCTCCTCCTTCTCTCTTGCTCTCTCGCCCTCCACTCTCCTCTCCCTTCTGCCTCGCTCCATCCCGCCACGTCCCCCTGCTGCTATGTGCCCTTTAAATCTCCCTTGCAGCCTGTGTTGTTGCTGGTTGCCTGGCAGTGACGTTGCGTGCTTTGTCCCCGGCTGAGAATCATTTTGTTTGATTCCGGCCGGTGGTTGCCATCCAGATGTTACTTTTTTTTATTTCCCGTTGGGAATCTCTTTGACCACACTTTCGGAGATGGTCCAGGCCAGAGCTCCGGAAGCATGGTTGATTTTGACCCCATGTGCTGCCGCGTCCCCTCCCCCTTCATTCCCCTTACCCGTTTCCGGGGTGCTTCCTCCCCTGGCCCGGTCAATGTCTCTGGGGCGACTTGTCCCAGCTGCTACTGCTGCTGCTGTCCCTCCACCTCCTGCATGTGCAGCACGACCACCTCCTCCTCCACCTGCACCTCCACATCCTCCTCCTTCTCTCTTGCTCTCTCGCCCTCCACTCTCCTCTCCCTTCTGCCTCGCTCCATCCCGCCACGTCCCCCTGCTGCTATGTGCCCTTTAAATCTCCCTTGCAGCCTGTGTTGTTGCTGGTTGCCTGGCAGTGACGTTGCGTGCTTTGTCCCCGGCTGAGAATCATTTTGTTTGATTCCGGCCGGTGGTTGCCATCCAGATGTTACTTTTTTTTATTTCCCGTTGGGAATCTCTTTGACCACACTTTCGGAGATGGTCCAGGCCAGAGCTCCGGAAGCATGGTTGATTTTGACCCCATGTGCTGCCGCGTCCCCTCCCCCTTCATTCCCCTTACCCGTTTCCGGGGTGCTTCCTCCCCTGGCCCGGTCAATGTCTCTGGGGCGACTTGTCCCAGCTGCTACTGCTGCTGCTGTCCCTCCACCTCCTGCATGTGCAGCACGACCACCTCCTCCTCCACCTGCACCTCCACATCCTCCTCCTTCTCTCTTGCTCTCTCGCCCTCCACTCTCCTCTCCCTTCTGCCTCGCTCCATCCCGCCACGTCCCCCTGCTGCTATGTGCCCTTTAAATCTCCCTTGCAGCCTGTGTTGTTGCTGGTTGCCTGGCAGTGACGTTGCGTGCTTTGTCCCCGGCTGAGAATCATTTTGTTTGATTCCGGCCGGTGGTTGCCATCCAGATGTTACTTTTTTTTATTTCCCGTTGGGAATCTCTTTGACCACACTTTCGGAGATGGTCCAGGCCAGAGCTCCGGAAGCATGGTTGATTTTGACCCCATGTGCTGCCGCGTCCCCTCCCCCTTCATTCCCCTTACCCGTTTCCGGGGTGCTTCCTCCCCTGGCCCGGTCAATGTCTCTGGGGCGACTTGTCCCAGCTGCTACTGCTGCTGCTGTCCCTCCACCTCCTGCATGTGCAGCACGACCACCTCCTCCTCCACCTGCACCTCCACATCCTCCTCCTTCTCTCTTGCTCTCTCGCCCTCTCTGTGGGTATTGACGGTGGTGAACATCTGGCGGCCGCTGAACAGACATTCAGGGCGCTTTGGTCCCACCGCGGGATTGACCGTGGTTCACTGTGGCTGACTGTGATCTCGTAATGTCCAAAAATACCCATCAAGGGCTCCTACCTCCACTGTTTATTTATTTATGTATTTATTTTATTTATTGGATTTTTATCCCACTCCTCCTAAAACAGCTCGGGGCAGCTTACAATCAAAACAAAATACAAATATAAAATCCATCTATAAAATACATTAAAACACTTTAAAAGGTTCCAACCATTAAAACAGGACTAGGGAACAACAACAAAATAAAACAATAAATAAGGATGAAGGGAATAAAACCCCTACCCCCTGCCCCCTTCCCCAAAGGCCTGGGCGAACAGCCAGGTTTTACAATTTTACCGGAATGTTAAAAGGCTTGGGGCCAGGCGAGCTTCCTTGGGGAGGGAATTCCAAAGGCGCGGCCCGGCCACCGAGAATGCCCTCTCCATTATGGCCCCCCGCTTAACACGGGGGACCTCCAAGAAGGCACCCCCGGCAGACCGAAGGAGCCTCTCTGGGCGTGGAGGGTGAGGCGGACCCTGAGATACGAGGGGCCCAGACCATGAAGGGCCGTATAGATCAATACTAAAACCTTGAACTGGGCTCAGCACGCTACTGGCAGCCAGTGCACAGTCCGGAGCACTGGTGTTATGCGCTCCCGACGGCCCGTCCCCGAAAGGAGCCGGGCCACCGCATTCTGCATTAGCTGCAGCCTCCGAACCAGGAACAAGGGCAGCCCCACATAGAGTGCATTGCAGTAGTCCAGCCTCGAGGTGACAAAGGCATGGATGAGGGAGGTCAGGTCCAGGCCGGAGACATACAGGTGCAGCCTCCACACCAGACAAAAGGCAGCCCTCGCAACTACCTCCACCTGCTGCTCCAGGTGGAGATCTGCATCCAATACCACCCCCAGGCTCCGAACCTGCTGAGCTATAGGAGGGCGAACCCCCGCAATCAGGGGGGCCAACACCTCCCTTCCTCTCTCCACCACCATCACCGCCGTCTTATCGAGGTTGAGCTTCAGTCTGCTCTGCCACATTCACTCTGCCACAACCTCCAAACACTGGGATAGCACCGAGATAGCAGGGTCTGGGTCCATTGAAAAAGAGAGGTACAGCTGAGTGTCGTCAGCATATTGGTGACACCGCACTCCGAACCCCCTCACGACCTCCCCCAAGGGCTGCATATATACATTGAATAACAATGGAGACCGAATGGAACCCTGCAGAACGCCGCAGGATAAGGCGCGGGGGCAAGATGTCTCAGCCCCCAACACCACCCGTTGGCTTCTCCCCAAGAGGAATGACTGGAACCATTCAAGAACAGTCCCATCCAGACCCCCCCAGGTCACGCAGCCATCTCAACAGCAGCCCATGGTCCACGGTGTCAAAAGCGCCCAAGAGATCTAGCAGGATGAGGATGGGGTTGTCAGAGGGTCAACAAATTTTGGCTACAGATCTGGTCATATATTAGTCAGATAGCTGGAACAGACGTACCCTTCTTGGCAGAGCTGACTTTACTGGGAATATTCCTGGAGGTGGGGATACTCAACCATCGTCAGAAGGCATGTCATCAGTTAAGGCTGACTGTAATACATACAATTGCTTGTTCCTGGAAATCTGCTCAGGGTCTCAGCATAACAAAATAGAGGAACAGGCTGTGGTTCATGATAACGATGGAAAGGACAATGGCAGAAATAGATGACAAACTCGACGACTTTTACCTAACATGGAACCTGTGCTGGGATATCATTACTTCCCTACGTAAAGAAAAAAGTAAAACTCCAACGATATGCTTGACAGACATTTGATAAACTGCAAGATAAGTAAAGATGTGGTGTGGACTTGGTGTCACATGTTATGGTTGTTATTGCTTATGTAATATGTGAAGGATGGGCATTGATACAGAGATGACTATTGTTCATGATATATTTGTAGTGATTATGTACAGTGCATCGAAAGTTAATTTTAAAAAAAAAATTAAAAAGAGAAGGGCAACAAGAATGATAGAAGGGATGGATCATCATCAAATTACATATGAGGAGAGTCTGAACAGGTTGGGACTGTTTAGCTTGGAGAAGAGGTGATTAAGGGGGGGATATGATAGAAGTTTATAAAATCATAAGTGGCCTGGAGAAAGTAAATAGGGAACTGTTCTTTGCCCTTTCTCACAATAAGAGAACAAGAAAACACTCTCGGAAGTTAAATGGCAGCAGATTTAAAATGAACACAAGGAAGTACTTTTTCATGCAGTGGACAATATGGTTATGGAACTGATTGCCAGGGTAGGTGGTGAAAGCCAGCAGCAGAACTAGCTTCAAATGGAAACTGGATCAATTCTTACAAGATAGAGCCATAAACGCCTGCTAGGTGGGGCTTAAACCCCTGGCTTGTATTTGGGAGTGGTTAGCAAGAGATGGGTCACACCTCCATGACCTGTACATGTACTTCTCTTGAGCTACTGGATCTGGCTACTATCTGAGACAGAATGCTGAGCTACATGTAACCACAGGGCTCTTCTTATGTTGTTAAAGAATGTGCCCGCATCCATCACGTTGGAAATATATTTTTTTCAATGTTAGCTAGGATATGTGACTAAGGACGTATCTGTATGAATATTTTTGAAAGGTTAATTAACCCACAGTAATTCAGACAGAGTAGTAACGCCATGCAGACTTTTTCTACTATAAATTAAGAATGGCTTTTCCAGGGGGGCGGGCTGGACAATTCAAGGGTCTACATGATGACTTGACACAGGTTAAATAACCCATACTAACTAATGCAGGTTAGTTAACCCAGAAAAAACTGCCATTCAGACCATTTCTGATGGCTGTTTTGCAGTATTGAAATAACCATTTTCAGGAACATAGGAACTGTCAAACTGGATTCCATTAATGTTCTATCTCATCTGATAGCCTGTCTCTCCTTGTTGTGCACATTAAGAAGATGGTAGAAGAAACTCCATAATTTACAACTGTGTAAATAACTGGCTCACTGGGACAAGTTCCAGGTGGTTAGATTATATGACCTATAGTGTAATTATTTACATTTAGCCCAGTTTCCTATGAAAAGAAGACTGAGCAGATCTACACAATCAGTGTGTGAGAGAAATCACTGCATAGCTAGTGCCTGTGATCTGTGCAGGCTATAATAATGGAGTTAAAATACAGCTATTCTAATCCTGTTAAAACATAACATGTCCCCTGGAGTCTTTGTGGATAGTTAACTCAAAAAGTTGTTAAATGCCCAGGTTGTCAAAAAGGCCAAAGAATGTTAGGAATTATTATGAGAGGGATAGAAAATATGCTACTATGTAAACTGATGGTGTGTGCTCACCTTGAATACTGTATGTCCCATCTGGAAAAGGACACAGAACTGGAAACGTGCAGAGAAGGGAAACAAAGATGATCATAGACATGGAAAAGCTGAGGTAGCTTCCATATGAGGAGAGGCTTAAACAACTTAACTTTGTTTTCATCTCTTATATTTTGGACCAACACAGCAACCACTTCTCTTTCAAAAGATTAGGACTCTTCAGTTTTAGTAAGGAGATGACTCATGGCGAATATGGCAGAGGTTTCTAAAATCATGAATGGTGTGGAAAAAGTAAAGAGGGTAAATAACAAAATATTTCCCAAAATTTTAGAACAAGGGGACTCCTGATGAAATTAATTGATGGTTTAAAACAATAAAAAGGAAGTAACTTTTTACACAACGTAACTCACTGGTTGCACTTATTGTCCTTAGATGTTGTGAAAGCAAACCGTATAGCTGGGTTCAATAAAGGACTGGATAAGTTCAAGAAAAACAGGTCCATAAAGAGCTACTAGCTCTGACTTTGGAAGCTGGGTTGTGGTAACGGTTGCTGGGATTAGGAACAATGACATGGGATGGATGCCCCTGGTTTACTGGTCCATGTGAAGGGCAGCTGCCAGATGTGCAACACGGAGCAGGCTGGGGCTGCTCCAGGGCAACCTAGAATTGCATACTCCACAAAATCTAGAAGCATGACACACAGAGCAGGCCGGCCAAACCTGGGGCAACAGCCAAATGCGGGGCTGCTGTCCATCTGTTGGGAGGACCCACGGTGCACCTCCACACCCATCTGCCCATTGCCACATTCAACATCACGGAGTTTTGTGCAGCAGCCTAAAGCGTTGGTTGAGCACCCACAACTCTATGGTGCGGGGAGGGACATTGTGCGGGTAGTGCAGGTGCTACTACAGGACACCTGGCCTGGGAAAACCTCCAGTCTGTCTGATGTAGCCCTGGGCAGAGCTGGTAGCTGGCGGTCATAGGGGTGGGCCCCCAGAGCAGCTCCAGGCTCCAGCAGGCTCCCCATCTGTCTGAAAACATTAGGGGTGGGACTCTGGACAAAATTTTGGTTTCAGTTTTTCAGTTTCGGTTCCCCTGTGTCTCAGTTCACCTTTTGGTTTCAGATCTATCGGTGTCTTTTCTTTTTCCCATTGACTTCAATGGGAAAGAGAACTGTCCAAGAGTCCTGAGACACAGGGAGCAACCGCCAAAAAAACCCTGGGCATCCCCACCACCCCGCTCCTGGCCTCGGAAGGTGGGGATGGGGGTCCATTACCCCTAATATCCCCACCTCCACCCATTGGGGCCCAGCTTTACCCCCTACCCCACCCCTGAGGCCCCTGTATGTGACTCTTAACTTTGCAGGTCCAGGTCCAAAGGGTGGGAGTCATGGCCATTGGCTGGGCTGCCAGCTGGGCCGCCAGCTCTGCTACCAGTGGCCGGGCCTCTTCCACTGCTGACTGTGTTGCGAGCTGGCTCCACTGCCAGTTGCCGGGCAGCAGAGCTGGCTCCCGACACCAGACATCAGCAGAAGAGCCACAGCTGGGCCTTCTCTTCTTCTTTCTTCTTCTACAGGTCCAAGCTCTGGAGCTTCTTGAAAATGCCGCTGGGCCGGCAGCAGTGCAGCGCACATGCACAAAATGGCAACTGAGGCCATTCTGCGCATATGTAGCCCTAATCCAAAATGGCACTGGCAGCTGTTCTGTGCATGTGTGGGGAGCCATTCTCAGCTCTGAACCTGGGACCTGTAGAAGAAGAGAGAAGGGGAAGAGAAGGATGGTTGCGCGGCAGTGGAGCTGACTGAGCTGCCAGTGGCCAGGCCTCTTCCACTGCTGACTGGTGTCAGAAGTCAGCTCTGCTGCGAGGCGGCCAGGCCTTCTCCACTGCCCCACAGCGGAGAACGCCCAGCAGCCTGGCAGCGGAGCCGGCTCCTGACGCAGTCAGCAGTGGAAGAGGCCCGGCCACCAGCAGCCCAGCTGGCGGCCATGACCCCCACCCTCTGGACCCGGACCTACAAACGTAAGAGTAACATACAGGGGCCCCAGGGGTGGGGTGGTGGGGTAAAGCCGGGTCCCAGTGGGTTGGGGTGTTAGGAGTAATGGATCCCCATCCCCACCCTCCAAGGCTGGGAGGGGGGAGAGATTTCCTGGCTCTTCCCATTGAGGTTAATGGGAGGATTTCAGAAGATTCGGAAATTGGGAACCGAGAAGGACCCAATTTTCGAATCTCTTGGTTTTAACCAAAAGACCGAAACCGAAAGTCCCATCCCTAGAAAACATCTAATGTTAAAAGCATATCTGATTTCCTAATGTACTAATTAAGCCCACTGAGAACTGTGGAGATGGAGGTTTCTAGGTGTAGGCTTTTTACTTATCTATTCCCAGGCCTTGTTCTATTTCTGATTAGCCATTTCAGCCTTTTTAGTGATTCCACAGCCAGGAACCACCCCCTAGCAATGCAGGGCTGAGACCTGCTCACAGAAAAGATATGTAAAAGAATTGCTAATCACTGCTCCTTAGTCTAACTTTCAGCAAGATGGCCTTGTATTGTCCTGCAGCCACCTCCATTAGAGTGGCTTTGCATCACACAGAAGAAAAGACAGACTTGAGTATGCAGTGTTTCTCATACTGGCTTGGCACTCCCTCTGGCATAACAAATGGCTCCTCTTAAACTTTCTCCATTTCCTTTTTTCCCCCCTTTGAACGTTTCTTGTTTCTATCACAAGCACATACAGAATTTTCAAGGTCTTCCTGACTTTCTCCCCTCATCTTCACTACACCACAATGGTCGAAATGCCAGAGGCCAGTATACTTCACTGGCCCCCTACTTTGCTGCTGGTGGTGGAGCTTCATTAATAGAACAATGGTGGGCAATCTGAAGACATTAAAGTGAGGTAGATGCCACCTTTCTTTCCAAACAAGCTGCTGTTACTCAAGACTACCTGTAGCTCTTTATTCAAACTTTCCTTACCACCAGCACCACATTCAGATGTTAGGATGCAAATGGCTAAACTTTTGGTGCCCCGGTGTGGCTTACTGTTATTAGAATATGCTGAAAGAAAACCTTTAATCACTTAAGAAGTGTAACATTAACTTAGCAATGCAATGTTGTGGCATCGTGTCATAATGAATCAAGGGAAGCCAGGCATAGAATCACTATTGTGATTCCCGACTCCTCATTTGGCTCTAAGCACTGCTGGTCACATAGCTTGAAGAAATAAAAAAGGTAGTTAATAAAGTGTTACCTATTTTTATTGCTTTAGATTATTTAAGATGTTTCTATCACGCTAGGTTCATGCCCCAAATTTGTTTAAAACAGCATGTAATTCTCCAGTTGCTAATTGTTCTTCCAGCCCACCTAAATCAGCCACCCTCAACCCCTCCCCCACCCTATTCTTGCCCACTTAACACCCCCTCCCAAGAGATGCCTGAGAGATCAATTAGTTTAGCACCATGGCCAAATGTCAGAATATTTGGGCTCCCATGAGGCAAGGGGAAAAGTGAATTCCAAAGTCACATGAAAAGTCCAGCCATCACTCCCTTTTGTTGAAACTTGAGTGGTGTTAACCGAGCTGATGTCTTTGTATCAGGAGATAGGCAATATATCTTATCATTGCTATGTACATAGCACTATAGAGATTTGCATAGCCATACCTATATGTCTATGGCTTTTGTATAATGTGCCCTTTACCTTTTTCATGACTCCCCTGAAGAGCAAACAAGACTTTTGTCATACCTAACAATGGGCAAACATTCCCTATGACTTGCACCAAGAATGGGCCATTAGTTGCAATACTTATGCATTTTGTTGTATTAACTTGGGAAACACAAAACAAAAAAACACTTGTTTTTTTTTGGGGGGGAGGGTTGCCTTTTCTTTTTAAAATATTAGATCATGCAGTTCAAAGTAATAATAATTAATAATGCTTTTCTGATCATTTAAATGCTCTGTTTTCATTGTTAGCTCTTCTAGCCTGAAGCACTGTACAATTGTGCTTCTTTTTAAAAATATAATATAAATTACAGCTTGATAAAAAGAAGAAGTTTGCTCTCTAGTGGCTGAATTATAAATGGCTCTGGAAAAAAAATAGCACAAGCTGTTTCAGAAAAATAAGGATTTGGTCAAAAACTACTAATTCCTGTAACTTTTTTGCAACGTAACAAATCTTTGCTCTTAGGTTAGGGTACAGTCCTCCACCATCAAAATCAATGACAAAACTCCCATTGACGTTAATGGTTGAGGATTTTATCCTGTTAGTCATAATTTTAAATCTAAACATTACTATTGGTGCCAGCCCTAGCAACACACAAAGCATTTGAATTTTAAGTTATGATCTTTGGAATTTTCTTGCTGGAAAATGGTTTCCTTCATAACGGGAAGAGGTTTCATTTGGGCCGTGGAAGGTTCATGATGCAGTGAGGGGACTGAGAGAAAATGGCAGATACTGGAGTGATGCCAAAGGCAATGACCGAGGGAATGGTACTATTCAGTAGGTGATTCTGGTAATTTAGGGTGGCTCATTCAGTAGGTGAACCCTTCATGTGATCATTAGCCATCTCCTTATAAACATTTTCATTCTAGAACTGCTCTGTTTCCTGCACATGCCTTCTGATACATCTGGTGCTGGCCACCATCAGAGACAGGATACTGCTCTAGCTGGACCACTGATCTGACCTAGTGTGGTAATTATTATTTTTTCATTGTTTCTCTGAAGTGACAGTACAAACAGAGTCCAGGTCACTTATGTCTGTCCCATGCCACTCAATTCTAGTCAGTCAATATCAAGTCGGAAGGATGATCATTGTCATACAGATCACAACAAAAAACGAAACAATAAAGTTGGTTGCTCGTATTTAGTTTGTGGTTTTAAAAGAATGCGCGACTGGCTTTAACACACAAAACTTCTCATCTAATTACCACCTGCGGTATTTTTTAAAGTCACGTGGGCGCATTGCGCAAGCGCCTCTCTCGTCTAAAAGCGGCCTCTAGTGAGGCTAGGAGAGTGCCCCCAGTGACGCTCTCTCAGCATGGAGTACTCCTCTCTGCTCCTGAGACCAGTTGCTAAGGAACCCTAGAGCTGGGAGCCAGCCAGGGCCGGCCTCAGGCACGTGCGACATGTGCGGCCGCACATGGCCCCGTGGGAGCTGGGAGCCCCGCTCCTGGAGCCTGGTCTGTTGCACTGCCAGTGTGGATTCAAATCCAGGCTGGCCTGGCCCCGCTGCGGGAGTTGCTGGCTAAGCTGAATCAGCTGTAGCCCCACAGTGCTGCGGAGCGTGGGGGTGGGGGGAGAAAGTCCCTTCCCATGCACACGCGCCCCTGACAGCAGCAAAATTGGGAGCCAGGGTCCTGCTGTCAGAACTGCTAGCCCTAACTGAATCAGCTGAGCTGACCTCAACTGTAGACCCATGGGGGGGACTCTCTCCCCTCCTCCTCCCCCCCCATCCTGCCCCTCCCCTGCCTCACCACTTGCAGTGGCTCCACTGCGGGGCCCCACACACAGACAACAAAATTGGGAGGCGCCCACCTCCTCCAAACGCCAGGGACAGGAAGCGCCTGAGTGGGCTTCCCCCCCCCCCTCCCGCAGGTTGTGAGAATGTTTGGAGCCATCTCCAAGAACTTTGTTTACAAGGTAGCAACCTTCTGTTCTTCTTCGAGTGGCTCCTCCCATTGTCACAAGTGAGAGAGTACCAAGCCTAGATCAAGGCGGTGGGGGAATTTTCTTAGAATAAAAACAACATACCTCTGCAAGCAAAAAGTGTGTAAGTTTATTCTGTTAACTTAGTTTAAAAGTTACTCTTTTTTTAAAAAAAAATGACAAAACCATTGTAAATAAAATATATTATTAAGTCTTAATTACAGAATTCAATATAGATACTCCCAGAGTCAGATTCAGAATGGAGATGTAAAGCATAATGCTTAGTGAATGTATGTGGGGAACTCCAGGTCGCAGCCCTGCAGATCTCGAGAGGAGAGATGTTTCAAAATGCTGCTGTAGAAGCACCCAGACCTCTGAGCGAATGAGCCTTTAAATAAGACGGGGATGGACTTCCTACCTGCCCATAGGCAAAGGAGATCAAATGCACTAACCATTTTGAGATAGTTTGGGATGAAACCTTTTGCCCTAACTTGGGAAGGGAAGGGGAGTGGAACAAATTGTCAGTCCGTCTGCAATGCTGGGTCTTGTCTAAATAGAGCAGGACCGCTCTCTTAACATCCAAAGTGTGAAATCTGGCTAAGATTTCTGACTCATGAGGTGGAGGGAGGAATACTGGGAGGACAATTTTTTGTGCCATATGAAATCTGGACACCGTTTTAGGGATAAACGACGGATGGAGAGAGATCTCTAACCTGTCTGGGAAGACTGAGAAGTAAGGCTCCTTGATAGATATAGTGGTGAGTTCACTCATCCGCCTAAGGGACGTGATGGCAACCCAAAAGGCAGTCTTCAGAGACCAGTGGAACAGGTCAGATTGTTCTGCAGGTTCGAAAGGGTGTTTTGTCAGTTGATCTAGAACAAGGTTCAGATCCCACTGAGAAATGGGGTGTTTGTGAGGGGGAAAC
>QEPC01000055.1:715716-734534 GCA_003113815.1 Sphenodon punctatus | reverse complement strand
TTTCAATGGGGACACAGCGCCCCATTGAAACCAATGAAATAAATCCGGTACCGGCATACCGGATTTAATCCGGGAATCCGGTTTTCGTAGAACCGGTAACCGGTAAATCCGGTAGCCGGTAATGGGCCCGGGGTCCCACCACTACTCCTAAGCTCTCCACCCACCCAACCCTATCCCTATCTGCCTGGACAGATAAAAAGGTCTTGCATCGTTTCCAGAAGATGACCAGGCTCAGGCTTAGACAAACCTTCAAGGGGAGGGAGTTTCATAATTGTGAGGCAGCCACCGAGAATGCCTCTCACCAGGCCCTTGCTGTAGAAACTTCACAAGCAAATGGTAGCTGCGAGAGAGCGCTCCCAGCTCACCTCAGAGGCCATGATGGGATATGAGGGAGGAGGTGGTCTGTCAGATACCTGGGGCCCAAGCCATTGAGGGCTTTATAGGTGAAAACCAGCATCTTGAATTGTGCCCAGAAGGCTATTGGTAGCCAGTGCAGACTCTGGAGCACTAGGGTCATGGGCTCCCGGCGATTTGACCCCAAGAGAAGGCAGGTCACCATGTTCTGCACCAACTGCAACTTCCAGACAGTCATCAAGGACAGCCTTACACAGAGCACATTGCAGTAGTCTAGCCTCAAGGCTACAACGGCATGGATGACAGTGGCCAAATCTGATTAATAAAAAAGGTCACATCCTTCTTGCCAGATGTAATTGGTGAAAAGTGCTCCTCGTCACTGCTGCAATCTGGCAATCCAGGCACAGCAATGGATCAAAGGGCACCCCAAGGCTGTGAACCTGAGTGCTCAAAGGAGGCTGGACCCCATCAATAAGAGGGGTCCCTACCTCTCCCAGGTCACATGGCCGGCCAACCATCATCACTTCAGTCTTGTCTGGATTCAGTTTCAAAGCATCCAGTCTCCAATGGCAACCGGGCACTGTGGGTAGGCAATGAGACTGCAGGATCTGGGTCAGATGAAAAAGAGAAATAGAGTTGTGTGTCATCAGCATATTGATGACATTTCACCCCAAAACTCTGTACAACCTCACCCAGGGGCCTCATATACACATTGAAAAGGAGTGGGGACAAGATGGAACCCTGTGGAATCCCTGAGAAAGCACACACACATCTTTGTGTGTGCAGTTGAAGTTGAATTTTCTGTCAGAAATGGTCACTCACAAAGGATTTTCCAAAACTCAAAAATTATATTTTTATCATTCTTACTATTATTTCTCCTAGCTGTTATTTTTGGTTGTTTTTGTTATGTTTTGGTGGTATGTGTCTGCTGGGAAGATCTACCTTGGTTTTCTTAATGCTTGATATCAAAAATACTCTTACTGGAAAATGAAGAAGATTTGACAACTTTCTGGAACACTTGTTTCATCAGCCTGCTGAAATTGTGGAAGTGACATGATCACTTCCTGTAACTGTGCTTAGTACCCATTGTGACCCATTCATTGCTAGTCTGAACTAGGACAGAATTCTGCCAATGAAAGAACAGTCACACAATCCACATTTCAGACAGGAGGTAGGAACATAGGCAATTAAGGTATTTGGAAAGATGTTACCATCCAAGGAGCCAAGTCTTATCCAGTGTTTCTACTTATAAGGGGAAATTCCCTAAATAAGGAAAAATAAATATTTATGGGTGGAAAAAATGATAAAATCAGGAAAGGGGAGATATTTCCTCTCTTGTTTCTGGATACAGCATAATTGTTGTTAATTTTAGTAATTATTCCTTTGTTTAGTAGCCTTTAACTCAGTTTGAGCTTTATTTATTCATTTTTCAGAGCTTACACCGTGAGGGAAATCTATGAGTGAAAACAAACGTGTACCAGGTGCATGTCCATCCGTTCATTTATTAGGTGTTCGCCAGATGTTAACCCCCTCTTGTCACGTGGCCACCACCCACACGCCACTCACAGCAGAGTCCAGGGACATCACAGGCTCACCGTGCAGGCGAATCCAGGCTAATGTGCACCCACATGGCTGCATCCTATCAATTAAGTTCTGCACATCCTCTAGTGCATGCAGCACCATAGAGTCATGGGCAAATGCCTAGAGCGTCCAAGGAGCGACTACTTTTTGGTGGGGGAGGGCGGAGCACAGTGGGGAAGAACACCTTCCTGTCTATGAGGTCCGTCTGCTAAAACTGTGAGTGGGGCTGTACGGACTAAACATGGACTCCAGTAGCCTATATAGTCTTATTTGAAAACACCTATGCAGTATCCATGTTTCAGGATTCATCTTTGACTCCTCCCTCTCCTCATAATCAATCTGTTGCTTCTCCCTGTCCCTACATAACATCACTACAATTTGGCCCTTCCTTACCACTTATAGTGCTAAAACTCCAATCCATGCTCTAGTTATCCCTCTCCTTGACTTACTGTAGACTCCTTGCTGACCTCCCTTGCTCTCACCTTGACCCTCTCACTACTGTTTGACACTCCACTGACAAGGTGGTCCATTTCACTCCACAACTTGACCATGTTTAACCTCTGCTCTCTCTCCCCTTTCTCACCCAACATAAACTTATTTTCATCACCTTCAAAGCTTCTCACGGCCTTGCTCCAGGGACGTAGCTAGTTACCATGGAGCAAGGGGACTCACTTAAGCCCTGGCCCTGGAGTCCAGGATGACCCTCTGTAAGCAGCCTAAGCACCGCTAGGAAATTTTCAGAGTGGGTGGGGGAGGGAGAAGGGCCAACATTCTGCCCCACTCACTCTGAACATTTTCTAGCAGTATTCAGGCTGCCCAGCCAAGAAGCAATTTTTCAGTGGACAGGGGTGGAGTGCTGGTCCTGCTAATGATCAAATCATTTCTGTTCAGGTTGCTGCCATTTCTAGGGGCCTCTGAAGGAGCCAGGACAGTGCCACAGCCTTTGCAGTGGGAGGCCAAGGCTAGCTGGGAGCCTTGAGAGAGCTGCCTCCTGGGAAGACCCCATCCTCTTACTCTTACGGGGCCCATTATTGGCTTCTCTCTACCTTTCTCTCCTCATCTCCTGGTACATTTCTACCCAGGAACTCCTCTCCCCTCTGCCACAACCTTCATCTGCCCCAGAGTCTTCTGCTCCCTAAACTGTCTTTCCCCTTTCACCCATATTTACCCCTATGCCTGGAACTCCCTCCCCAAGCTCATATACTCTGATCTGCACCCCCACCCCCACCCCCCGATCTTCAAATCCCTTCCCAAACTTACCTCTTCTGTCAGGCTTTCCCTAAGCCTCATCCCCACAGACAGCCTGCTGGGGCTACTTCTCTTATTCTATCAAGACTCCCCTTCTCCCCTGCAACTAAGTTAAGCACATGCACTGGCAACCTCTCAACTTTGTGAATGTATCCCTGTCTCTTCCTTTGTTCCCCTCTCCCTTGTCCACCCTAGATTAGAAGTGTGCCAGGATCCCCCTCTCGGGTTGAATATTAACAGGATCAGCCCCCACCCCCCAAAGGACAGCCTATGCAGGTTCTTAGCTCTGTGCATGCTCTTTATTTACAGTACCCCATATTCCCCAGTCCCATACAAGATCCTTGACAGCTGTAACAGTATTTACAGACACAGTCCCTTCTTAGTCCCAGGGACTGTGGGCTGGCTCAGACCCTTCAGCTTCCCTAGCTCCTACCCCTCGTTCTGGCCCCCAACTCTCAAACAGAGCCCAGCTCGCTCTGGCCACCTCTCTAGGCAGCCCTCCCTGGCTCACTGCCTCTCCAAAGTTATCCTTAGTTTGGCCCCCCACTGAGCTCTCAGTTCAGGCTTTTATAGCCAGGCTCCAGGACTGGCCCAGCCGTGCTCCAAAACCCAGGGCCGGTGCTACCATTAGGCTGCTCAGGTGACTACGTAGGGCACCAACATGAAGGGGGCTCCCGGGAGGCTCTTTTGCTCCTGATCAAGCTGCCCCGCTGTCACCACCGGTGATAAGCCCTGCGTTTGATGGCACAGGAGAGGCACTCCCTCCTTCAACCTGCTGCCCTAGGTGGCCTTGGAAATAAGCTCTGCACTGGATGGAGGAGTGGGAGAGGTCCCCCAGGTGGCTCCACCTCTGATCTAGCTTACGCTGCCGTCTCTCCTGTTCCTGATCCAGCTGCTGCTGCCACTTCTCCTGCACATTGAAGGGGTGCCTCTCCCATCTCTGACCCAGCTGCCACTGTTGGTAAACTCGGGGCTGGGAGGCAGGCGAGAGCAGGGCTACCAACCCCACAGTGCCTGAGAAGCAGGCTGTGCATGTACATGTTGTGCACTAACTGTGTGCACATGGGGCTTGTGCATAACATGCACGTGGGTTGCATGTGAGGTGCACAATACGTGCACAGCTTACACAAGGAGCGCAGGGGTTTGCCTAGGGCGACAAAAGTCTTTGCACCGGTCCTGCCAAAACCAGTCAGCCCCTTAGTACTGGCCCTCTGGGCAGCTTCTCAGAGGTTGAACTTGTGAGGAGGGCCGGCACCATCCTCCTTTAGCGCGTGGAAGACACAGATCTGATAACAACAGGAGTGCCTGCCACACCACCACAGCTGGCGCCATTTAAAGGGCCAGTGTCACAACAGTTTCTATTTTGGAGGGAGCATCCCTCTGTGGGGACATTTTCCCCCCATCCCTATTTCAGTTGCCACTTCTCTCTTTGCTGCTGATTCTTGACTGTGAATCATGCACGTGCACTAAAACACAAGCCCAACTAATGGTGTTTTTAGATAAGCACCTCCACACCAATCACCCACCCACCTACTGGGGCAGGAACCGAGAATGTGTCCCTGCAAGCCCTTGTTGTACAAACAAGGCTAACAGATGGTACCCACAGGGAGGTGCTTCTGCCAGATTGTAGGGGTCGCAATGGGACATGGAACTGGAAAGGTGGTCTTTCAGATATGTGGGGCCCAGACCGTTTAGGGCTTTAAAGGTCCAAACTAGCACCTTGAATTGTACCCAGAGAGCTATAGGGAGCCAGTGCAGACTTCTGAGCACTGGTGCACTCGCCATGCATGTTGCAGGGCTGCATAGGGTGCCAATGCGGCCCTGCAACATGCATGATGGGTGGGGAGGTGCTTGTCTAAAAACACTCGTAGTGTTCAGCTTTTTCAAGTGGCATTCGAGCAGAGAACTTTACTAGGCCTGAGATTTGAGGTGTGTTCAGACAAGTGCCTCCCCACCCAGTACCCACCATGCTTGTGTGCAAACCCCACCGGTAACCAATGGTTAACCAGTGAATGCTGGGTGTGTAATGCGCTTTTCTGAAAACACCCTTCGTACTCTGTCATGAGCCATTTAACACTTCTTCAACCGCAAATACTGTCCCTTTGTTAGGTGGGAGTGTCAGCAGAGCTTAATAATGAACATGCTTTCTGAAGGCATAGGGTTGAATTTTCGGGGGTAAATTATGAAATACCATATGTACTTGTAACATGTATCCTTTTCTACTATTTAGAGAGAGGTTCAACTATGATTTTTGCAAAACAGAGCTAGTTTTAGATTTTACATGTCCATGTATTTCTAGCAAATATGTGTTTTTTTTAATTGTTGAAACCTAACTTGTCGGCTGCATGTGCACAGGGAAATACCGTCAGCAGGAAGGAGGTGAGAGCAGTTGCTACAACAGGGGGAAAAGGGAATTTCTTGTAGATGTTTTGGAAAAAAATTATTGTCAAAGTGGAAACACTGGTCCCATCCTTCACCACTGAGGAGAGAGGATGTTGCTGTTTTATGCTGAAAACAGGAATGCAGTGCCGGGCCTTAGAGTCAGGGTCAGCAGCGTAGGCTCCCTTATTTAATGGAAGAAACCCATTTCCCCAAGATTACTTTCTCCTGGGGATTACCTGGCCAGTTTGGGATGTCCTTGCTGGTTCCTGATAAGCACATAAATATTTAGCCTCTGGTCTTCAGCACTCAACTGACATGATCCCCATGTGAAATGGGCTTGTGTTGCTGGTTTCATCTGGTGACACTTTCTGATGCAGGATTTTGCTCTCTGAAACACCACCCCCTCCCTGTTTGGCCACTTTTACACGGACGCCACCCACCCACGAACACCCGGAAACACCCATAGGATGGGTGGGAGACCGTCCGTGTAAATGTCCACGAGTGGGTGGGGTGCGTGCCCGGCCCACCCGCCAACACCCTCAGAGCAGCTGCGAGGGAGCCGGCACCCTCCGTGGGTGGAGATGGGTGTTCAACACCCGAGCGTCTGTGTAAAAGCGAAAACACCCACACCCATGTGGACCGGACCGGCAGAGCCCCACTACGCCGGCACCACAGGTCACGCACATGCCGCCACACAGACACGCCCATGGGGGGGCACCGGATGTCCATCCAAGAGCCTGTAAAAGAGGGCGGAAACACAGCACACACACACGGGCTCCCACGATGGTGACCAGGAAGGCCTACAAGAAGGCCACGGGAGCTGACGTGCCCCCCCCACATGCAGGAAGGGGCCAGTTGAGCACGGGGACCCAGCAGTGTCCAGGGGGGGAGAGCCCCGGCAAGGTGGTGCAGGGGGGGGCACGCCCCAGGCAGGAGGCACAATGGGGGGCCCAGGACCTCCGGTATGGGGGAGCCTGGACGGGAGGTACAAGGGGTGCCCTGGTGAGGGGGAAAGGGGGGAACGCACCAGGATGTAACATAGTGCACGTGTCCCAGCACAGGGCAGAGGGGCCACACTGCCCCTCCCGGTCGAGGACCCCCAGCCCAGCACATCCCAGGGGCATGGCCCAAGGAGCAGCAGCAAGAGTGAAGTGAGCACAAGGGAACCACCACCAGGGGCCAGGGAACACAGGGGAGGGGGCAGCCACATAACCCGTTCCCCCATTCCCGCAGGACAGCTCCCAGACAACGGAGCACCGCACCACCGAGACGACAGCTGAGGAGGGGCCCCCAAACACGCAGGTGAGCAGGGGGGAACCCCAGGGGGGAGAGGGGCAGGCCCCTCGGGGGTGCGGAGGGGGGCAGCAGGACCCGGAGTAACCCCTAATACACTACCCCCAACAGGACATGACCACTACCATGGCTACCACATCCACAGGGTGGGCTCCATGCCGCCAAGCCTGTCGACCCCCCCCCACACGGGTCCCAAAAGGGGGAGACCTGGTCAAGGCAGGAGATCAGGGACTTCATATGCATGTGGGGGTCCGAAAGGGTCCAGCACGACCTGGTGAATAGCTACAAGATCAGAGAGGTCTATGAAGCCATCGCCCAGGGGATATAGCGGCAGGGGTACAATAGGGATGTCACCCAGTGCATGCAGCAGGCAAAGGACTTGAGGTCCAGATATAAACATATCAAGGACAACAATCTCAAGTCTGGCTGGGCCATGTGCCCAGCTGAGTTCCAGGAGCTGGACAAGTTCCTCTGCATGGACGGGGACATCGTGGCCTCCCGCACACAAGGCAGCGCCTTCACCAGGGGCAGGCACAGGGCCACCATGCAACCCCCCTGACAGATCCCACAGAGCAGGGGGGGAGGTGCTCCTGGCGAGGCCAGCCAGGAATCAGGAGGGGACAGCCCCGTCCCACAGGGGGAGAAGGCACCCTGGGGATCCAAGCGCCGAACCACCATACTCCACGCGTGCCCCCAACACCCACAGGCCTACCGGCCAAAGGGACAGGGGGTAAGCGCAGAGCATGTGGAGACCTGGGATGGCCCCCAGGAAGCAGAGGAACAGGATCCAGGTATGATCGCCCCAGTGGGGCCAGGGGTGGGTGGGGAACGGCCTGAATGGAGGTGCAGCGGCCGGGGCCTGCAAACACTAACGGCACCCCTTCCCATTGCAACATAAGACAGCCTGGAGGTGCACAAGGTGGAGGTTGTGGAGGAGGAGAAGGAGGCCGAGGCGGGCGCGGCAGCTCCCCCATCACCAGGTGGGCAACCCTACATGGCAGGGCACACCACCTGGGAGGTGATGTCCCCACCCCAGGACCGTGCACCCCAGGACACCCAACTGCCCATGGTGGTCACCCCACCCCCTCTGGTAAGGCCGCAGCACCCCAGGCCCCTGGGGGTGAGGGGCGCAACACTGGGGGGGAGAACTGGGAAGCAGGGGACCTGCAGAAGGCAAGACCCTGGTAGGGAACACAGTACAGAACCCACTCAGAGCACACACTACACGAGATGGGGAGCAATGGCCATTGCCTGAGGCAATTGTACCAGCTCTGTGACACTGTACTGGAATGGGCATGGGCCATAATACCATGGATGGGCTGTCCAGGGGCTCGCACCAACAGGGATAGCCCTATGGCACATGTTATGCTCGTGTGGGGAGTAGGGGGCTCCCTAGATGACCACGGAGCACCCAGAGGCCTGTGCCCCGACATGTGACGGAGGTACATGCACACGAGAATCGCTTACCCCATTCTTGTTTCACCACACGGGGACCATCAGCGGAGGCCTGTGTGGAGCAGCCAGTGGATGACAGGGAGGCCGGGCCGGCCAGCGAGCAAGTGTTGCGGTTGGCTGCAGCTAGGGCACGCTGGCCTGCGAGCCCCGGTGGTGTGGCCAAGAGGGGGAGAGGGAGCCCAAGATGTTAACACCCCCCCTTTCGTTGTACAGTTCCCCCTCCAATAAATATGTTTTACCTATACCTTGCTGTCGATTCCTGTGCCCCAGGAGATGTGGGCGGGGGGGGGGGAGCTTTGCGGCTTGCAGGGGGGCACCAGCAGGGTGGGGGCACTGTACAGTGCCTTCCCAGCTGACAGGGCTGGGGGCCTGCCCAGTGAGTCCTCATGCAGTTGAGGTGGCTGGAACAGGTGTACACAGACCCTGCACAGGTAACCCGGCGAGTGTCAGCAGGCAGGGCATTGCAGGGCCCGAGCACTCCACGGCCAACAGTGAGGGGAGAGCACATGCACCCAAGCAACCCATGGGACCCATTCCCGGGACTCCCTAGTCCACACATGGAACAGAGGCATGGTTGCAGGTAAAGGGTAGTACCAAGCTTTATTGAAGGGGTTCACAAGACTATGGACATGGTTGTGGGTTGGGCGCTGCCCAGCAGTCGGCTGCCTGTGCAATGATGCAGCAGCAGATGGCGTCCCTGTTCTCCTCTGAGATGCGCCAGAACGCCCCTCCCTGGGCATGTTGGTACAGGGGCATGGGGCCGGCCCTGTGCACTGGTGGTGGGTTGTCCAGGCCAGCACCTCCTGTCTCGCATACACTGTGCAGGATGCATGCTGCCAGGATGAGGATGGGGGTGTGGTCTAGGTCGAATTGGCTCCTGTTCATCAGGAGACGCCAACGCGTCTTCAGGACCCCGAAGGTCCACTCCACCATGCTGCGTGAGGACAAGCACTCATTGAACAGGTGGTGGTCAGGGTTGCGCACCACTGGATAGGCCCGCATAAGCCACGGGCTGAGCGGGTAGGCAGGATCCCTTATCTCTCTCCTAGGGTATCGCTATATGTTGTTAGCCCTCTGGGAACTCTGATCGCCAGGGGAGTCCGTTGAGTGTCAGCATAAATAGAGAGCTACCCCAAGCCTTCAGCTCCCAAGTCCAATATGTCACACCTAAACTTGGGAGTGATAGTGACAAGCTTGCAGATCCCAAACCCACAGCTCAGTAGTGAAATTGCTAAGTGGCTATAATGCGACAGACTGTGAAGAACTACAGCGGAATCTTGCACGATTAGGTGAATAGGCAATAAAGTGGCAAATGAAATTCAATGTTCATAAATGAAAGGTGATGCACATAGGGAAAAATAATCCTCACTTTACATACACAGTTCTAGGTTCTGATCTGGGTTAGGGGTGGAGAGGCTTGCAAGAAACGAAACTAATTATCTGCCTCCCCACTTCCCAACACCTTCTGAGCTAGTCACTGTTCCTGAACAGCAGGTGTTGAGTAGGATTTTTAGATTGCTTTAAGTTTCATTTCACTTTTGTAATGAAATGAAACTTAAACCATAAACTGAAACCTTGTGTTATGCACTGTACAGACTCATTGAGTATGTAATGTATGTATTTCACTTCAGACTCCTCTTCTATTTGTGAAGATTCCCCCCCCCATCCCATATATATTGGATGTATATATAGCCATATATATCCATATCCATATATATATATATGTATACATATATATATATGGATATGGATATGGGATGGGGGGGAATAGATAGATAGATAGATGAAGACAGTTGTAGGAGTTACCTTAGTGATAGAGATAGCGTTAGTGATTTAGTGTAACCACTCAGGAGAAGGATCTTGCGTCAATGTTGATATTTCCTTGAAAACATCGGCTCAGCGTACAACGGCAGTCAAAAAGGCAAACCAAATGGTAGGCATTATTGCAAAGGAATAGAAAATAAAAGAGAAAATATCATAATGCCGCTGTATAAATCTTTGGTATGACCCCCACCTTGAATATTGTGTGCAGTTCTGGTCGCCCCATCTCAGGAAAGATATAATGGAATTGGGAAAAGTTCAGAGAAGGGCTACAAAGATGACAGAAGGGATGGATCCGTTTCTATATGAGGAGATGCTGAACAGGTTAGGGCTGTTTAGCCTGGAGAAGAGGCAATTAAGGGGAAATATGATAGAAGTTTATAAAATCAGAAGTGGTGTGGAAAAAGTAAATAGGGAATTGTTTGCCCGTTCTCACAAAAAGAGAACAAGGGGACACTCTCTGAAGTTAAATGCCAGCAAACTTAAAACAAACAAAAGGGAGTGTTTTTTTCACTCAGAGAACAATACAGTTGTGGAAAGGCAATGAAAGCCAGCATGATAACTAGCTTCAAACAGAAAATAGATAAATTCTTAGAGGATAAAGCCATACATTCTTACTAGTTGGGACTTAGGCCCCTGGCTACTGGTAGTTGGAAGTGGTTAGCAGGAGATGGGTCACACCTCCATGACCTGTACTTGACTTCTCTTGAGCTACTGTAGGTGGCCACTGTCAGAGACAGGATGCTGGGCTCAATGGATCATAGGTCTGACCCCATATGGCACTTCTTATGTTCCTAATGTGACTGTCCAAATGGTGCAAGGGATTAGGCAGGCTTTCCATCTCCAAAGGAAGTAGAATATTTCCTGGCTGAGCAATGTCCCATGGCAGGGTATAGTCACTGAACAAACATGTGCTTTGTTATTGGTTGCACCATGAGTCTCCTCTAGAATTCCTGGGATGTCTTCCAGGCAGCAGACCACAACAAACCCATGTTTGCACCATTACAAAATCTGTGCTTGTAGTGACCAAACATAATGCTTGCCCTGCCCCCATGTTAGATGTCAGGAACAATGGCAAGTGCTACATGTCAAGACACCCAGAGTCTTTCTCTCTCGTTCTTGCTGGAGATGTTTGGTTTTCCTGACTGAACTTTCAGTTTCCATCTTAAAGGAAATCTTTGCATTCAGATGTGCATTTAAATTGCACAGCAGCGGCAGCAGCAGCATTGTGCGATTTAAAGCAACGCGCACTTCCGGGTTGGTGTGAATGCACCGAGTGCGCACATTTCAACGTACCGCGAACTGTTGGAGTGCGGTTTTCAAAGCTGCTCCGAGCAGCTTTGAAAACCGCACTCCAACAGTTCGCGGTACGCTGAATTGGTGCATTCACACCAACCCGGAGGTGCGCGTTGCTTTAAATCGCACAATGCCGCCCCCGCTGCTGTGCAATTTAAACGCACATCTGAATGCAGCCTGAAAGCTACTTGCAGCTCATCAAGCCCTTAAACATCCAACCAGCCTTCCCAAAGCCAGGGTTAATCCTATAATTCCTAGGAGCAGGGACATCTCCTCACATGGTTGTGTTTTTGATTTAAAAGTGGTTGCTGGTTATTTCTATTTCACTTCCCGTTCTTGTTTGTTGTTCCTTTTCACTGATTAAAGCATCATTTGCTCTTTGGCTTAGGGCTGTATATCCTCTTCCTGGAAGTGAACTAGAGTTAATGGTGAGGGGCTAGATCAGGGATGGGCAACCTCTGGCTCACGGGCTCAGCCTGTAGCTATTTTTTATGTGGCCTCTCTCTAGTTCCTGGATCTGGCCCATAAATCCAACAATGAATCAATACCCTTAAATGAGGTCAGAGGAAGGGAGCAAAGGAGCCAGAGGGCATGCATTCAAGGACAGAGGACGGATCCATGGTGCACATATCCATGATCTGGATCTTTCTCTTCCTTCCCCCATACTGAGCACAGCACCCAGACAACCCCACCCCCAACTTCCATGCAGTCTGCAGAGCTTGTGTTAATTTTCAAAATGTCCTGCAGGAGGGAAACAGTTCCCCATCACAAAAGTGTCCTGGAAGGGGTCTGCATAATAAATTGAAAAAGTCTGACAAAAAGTCATAATTTTTTTCAATCTGCAAAAGAAGAGAAAAAATGATATTTCCCCCATTGCTCTAGAAGTACTTTTGATTGTCTAAAATGAAATTTTTTCATCAGCCAAAACACAAAGGGAGGGGGGAAATGTCTTTTCACAAAAGAAAACTTTCTGAAAAAAAGCGGGAGAGGAATATGGAGACAAAGTAGTTCAGATGATAACTTTTATTCAATCAGCTTCTGCTGGTGAGAGTCTTCCAGTTCTAGGCCCATACAGGACATTTTCTCTGACTTTTACATGCATGAGGAAGGACCCTGTGTGGTTCAACAGTTGTACACTCTTGCCAACAGTAGTTGGTCTAATAAAAGATAACATCTGAACTGCTTTGTCTCCCTCTCTTACATTTGGGACCAACATAGCAATCACAATCTCTCTAGTCTGCAAAGAAGGATCAGTTTTCATGGAAATGTGAATAATTGGGGTGGGGGAATAGTAGAATTAAAATAGATCAGTTTTGATAAATGTAAGACAAAATATTAGGTAGAATTTTGCAAGATTCAGTACAAAAATTGACTATTCTAGTTTTCTAAAAACTTCAGTCAGCAGTTGATGAAGACACATTACGAATCAAGTTTGATATAAGAAAAGTAAGATCTCAGAACTTTCTCCATGCACTGTGCGAAGGTCATCAGTTCATTCATACTAAAGATGTTTGGAGGTTTGAAATAAATGTCAGGTTTATTAGTACTTGGAAACATTGGTTTTGGTCTCCTTTTTCTCCATCTAACAATAGACTGGATATCCAGAAGGGTGCCTGATTATATTACTGTGCTATATGAATGATTAAAAAGGAATTCAGCTATCGTGCTTGATGAGGATATTCTTTTTTATTTGCTAGTGTTGCTAAGGAAACCATTTCCCTACACATATGCTGTGCATGTTTATCCCTATTTGTCTTTGTTTTTCAGTGTATGTCATTAGAAAAATAATAAAGGAAGAGGATCTGCCAAACACAACAACACTGAAATAAAAATGATTGTTAATAGGACACAATAACTAGGAACTGGTAATAGGATACAAAGCCTTTGAGCTCTAGGTAAATGATAGGAATCCAACCCAGTTTGAATGACTCAAAAAGGCTGCTTGACAGGCATTCCAGTTCCTACATAGGGCTTCAGTGGGGCTACTTTGGAATAAATGGTTTGTGGATCATGGCCATAAATGACTTTGAAAATTCAGAGAATCCTAGGGTGGAACAGACCTCCAGGGCCATCTAGTCCAAGTTCATGTCAGTTATCAGAGAAACCCTCCCTGGAATGGATCCACGCCTTCAAGGAATCCATCCATCGATACACACTGTATTCCGCTATCTCCAACAAGGTGGAAGGCCTCTAGGTATAGGGTATCCTGTTTCAGGCTTGTTCAGGTTTGGACTAGATGACTTGTATGCATCTCTGAAGTAACCAAAGATGGCCACAATGAGAGACAGGATGCTGGGCCAGAAGGACCATTGGCTTAACCTAGTATGACACTTCTTACGTTCTCACGACCTTCCAGCTCTACAGTTCTAAGATTCTTTGAAAGGGAAAAGCAAATGAAGAAACAGAAGACAAGGGTATGAAAAGGAAACAAAAATGGAGGGAAATAAGCAAATAATAGAGTTCCCTTTAGGGCTGGGCTGCTTCACTCTGTGTTAGCTCTCTTGCCTGTCAGGGTGTGTTTGCAGAAGCTGCTGGTGCTTGCACTAGAAATCCTCCTATATATATATATAGGAATAAGGATTGAATGGTAGGGAAGGAAATAAGGGATATATATATCCCTTATTTCCTTCCCTATCATTCAATCCTTTTTCCTTAGGTTCATACATACAGACACAGATATAGATATACCTCTGAGTTTTCCTTTTCCCTTCCCCTGTCCTTATATTATATAGATATAGATATGTATTAGATATTAAGATGCTAGGCTGTTTTATTATATATATTAGGCTTATAGGATAGGAACATTTTGTATTATACATAGATTAGGTTTAGCTTAGATTCTGTGTATATTATATAAAGAAAATTTCATATTGTGTACAGAAAAGGTCCCTTATTGTGTGCAGTTCTTTCTGTATCACAATGAGAAGGGGAAGGAGTTCAACTTCTGACAATAATTTTTCATTGGCACACAAAATCAATAACTATACCAAAAATAAAATCTTTGTTTGAAATCGGTACCGATACTGAAACCAACAACAATAACAAAAAACAATATTTTGTTATTAATGAAAATGACACATTTTAATAACAAAAACAATAACAAAAAACCACCAGGGCCTCATGTTCACACCCCGAGTTCCCTTAGCTGCTGGATAGCTTCATTGGTGCAGTTACATATTAATAGCTCAGCGGTTTTGCAGGTGCAATTGTGTTATGACTTGTTCTGATGCTGAGCCACACCTCACCCCACCCAGCACCCCTTGGGCATTTGTTTTTTGCAGTTGTTCAATATGGTCAGTTTGAAGGCCACAGCAGAAGTTCCTAAACCAGGGAATCCCAAACGTTTTGGCCATATGGTCCCATTTTGAGACTTAAATATAAATCCATGACTCCATATAGCAAAGTGTAGCAAAGGTCAGTCAGGATTGTGATCCCCAATCTACAGAAGGCACAACCTTGCTTGGGATCCTGACCCACAGTCTGGGAACCTTTGCCCTAAAATCACCTAAAGCTGCAAAGCTGAATTTAAAAAACAATTGACTTTTAATGTAAAGCACAATGGAAAAGTTGACATTTGGGAAGAGGAGAGGAAAATATTGAGGTGCCTTAACTTTACATTAAAAACAACGATTTTGCTAGTGAATTATTTATATAGTGCCAGCAAAGTACTTGGTGCTGCACAGTTGTAGTTAAAGACCGTTCCCTGCCTTGGGGGACTTACAATCTAGAATGGACCAGGGAGAGGGGCATGTAGGGAGAGGCAGGGATACGGTCATGAAGTAGAGAGGTTGCAAGTGCACATGTTTAGTTTAGTTACAAAGGGGAGGTGGGGGATCCTGAAGATAAAATGGTAGAAGGAGATGCATAAATTAGCAATCTATAGTGAGGAGCTGGGGACTGCCTGCCTGACAGAAGAGGTTGGTTTTTAGGAGGTATTTGAAGGTTGGGAGGTAGGGAACTCCAAGCATAAGAATGTCTAATTAATGTTTAGGAATTGCTGTAAATACATATTGGTATTCTTCCTGTCATACAGTAAATGTATTGGTATTCCTGTCATACAAGGTGTTGGTATTGATTTACAAAGCCCTGCACGGTCTCGGCCCCTCATACCTCAGGGACCGCCTCGCCCTCCGCACCACGGAGCAGCTCCTTCGGTCTGCCGGGGGTGCCTTCTTGGAGGTCCCCCGTGTTAAGCGGGGGGCCACAATGGAGAGGGCATTCTCGGTGGCCTGGCTGTGGCTTTGGAACTCCCTGCCGGAGGAAGCTCGCCTGGCCCCAAGCCTCTTGATATTTCGGAAAAGGTGCAAGGCCTGGTTGTTCGCCCAGGCCTTTAGGGATGGGGGGGAGGGTGTAGTGGGTTTTTATCCCCCCTATCCTATTTATTGTCTTATGTATCCTGGGCCCTGTTTTTTATGTAATATTTGATAGTGTATTTTTTATCTGTTTTAAATTGTTTATATTATTGTTTTATATTGTTGGAAGTCGCCCCGAGCTGTGTTCAGGAGGGGTGGGGTACAAATGCAATAAATAAATAAATATAATAAAATAAATCATTGTATGTAGTCATATTACTTGGAAGAGTCCTCAAGATCACATTTTCTTCTCTTTTAAAATCAGTTTCTTTCAACATCTTCCCCTGTCCAAGCAATCCTGGTACAAGGCATCAAAACTTCTTCTTCTCCTCAATATTAGTTTGCTAACTATGGAAACAAAGATCACATGTCAGTTTAAGCTAAGCTCTGGGACTCTAAATATCCAGTGGCATTTACTCTATTACTTAATGACAGGATCATTTTTTTTAGTCCTTCTAAGATTACAAGTACGTAGTCCATAATGTTAGGCAAATGTCATCGTATAATTTTCTAATTCAGAATGTTTGAACAGATGGTTGTGAACTTCTCTTAGATGGCTAAATGTTGAAGGCATGAAGGTTACTTGTAGCCATAGGTCTTCAGAACAACTCTCACTAATGGGTCCGACATACTGTCAGTCAGGCTTTGGAAGCATCCAGAAGGTCCCTCAGTAAAGTGTGCTCCTGCCCACCTCCTTGGGTACCTGGCTGAGCCTCAAGCCAGACCACAGTTATTAAGAGAAGGGGCAAAGCCATCTCCTTCTCCGTTATTTTCAGCCAAAATGGTCAGGCTGTGAGTTGTATAATTCAGCCTACAACTAGAAGGTAAGGTGAGTGGGAAATAAGAATGGACAGAGCAAGAACTACAATTACAGACAAAAACAGTGTAATCCACTTAAGTAGAATTTGAATACCTGAATTAGTGGAATGAATTTATTTCCCCCAGTCCCAGATCTATCGTGATGTATTGCTTCATCTGGATAAGCAGAACTCGGAACCCTGATAACTCAATTTTTTAAGGTGTAGAGAGAGTATACCCACCCGGCTAAAAATATCTTTAAAGGACCTTTGAGTGTATTAATAATTTCTTTGCAGCATTGTTGTTAAAATATTATTGTTGTATATATCCTGTCAGGGCAAGTGTTCATGTCAAGCTGGCTGGTTACATTAGGGAACATCAGTTCTCTCCGTCTCCAGGTCTCTGGAAATTCAGACTCACACTGACCGCCAGGCAGACCTCTCTCTTTGGCGGTTTTGAAATGAGCAATGCTGAGGGATGGGTCCATGTGAGCTGCCTAGGATGGCCGTGGACCGCCCACACACATTGGGTGAGTGGGGGGGGATTCAAACAGGCCAGGGATGGAGGTGAGCCCCTACCCACACACATTTTTGTATGCCCCCACACTGAGCATCCCAGATGTTTCCCTGATTCTTTGTGAGTGGGCATGGGTAGGCAGTGCGTGGATCGTGGGAGCACACATGCCTCCATGCCACCTTCAGATGGGCGTGTGGATGTATGTGGGATAGGTGAACCTGTGGGGGTTCATCTTGTCTAAAAACAGGCCACTCCCTCTCTCTCTCTGTGCGCACATGGAGATTCTGTCAGTTCTGAGTCTGGGAGTCTCAAGTGTAAGCACCAGGTTTCCTTGTCTCCAGCCCACCCAATACTCCCAGAGTCAGGACTGACAGGATCTCTCACACGCGCACGCGCACGCGCACGCGCACGCGCACGGGCGCACGCGCACGCGCACACGCACACGCACACACGCGCACACACACACACACACACCTTTCTGCTCTGACTCTCTGCTTCTGATAGGAGGGGAAGGCACTGGAGATGGAGAAACCTGGTGCTAGCTTCATCTGAGCATCAGTTTTCTCCATCTCCAGGTCCATTTCCTTAAGGTCTCTGCAGGTAGAATTTTGGATGTCAAACTTTTTTTTAATGTGTCCAGAGAAATTTGACTTACTTAAGCAGACTCCACTGTAACTTTCATTTCTTCTCTGTGTCTCTCCGTGAATTCTCACCAATAGAAGTGCAAAGCAGACTCTGTGGTACAGCTCTCCCGAAGCCTGCATCAGATCAGTGCCCCATATCTAGAGCACAGTGAGTGACAAATGTATGCACCGACTGCCAAATGTATGCACCACACTGCACAGCCCTCTATCAGAAGCTGGATACTGGCCAGCAATGTAGCCAGTGCCCATAGGTGATGGCGTAGTGGTGCGCCTTTCCCATTAGCCATTGTGTCACAGCTTGAACTGTCATGTGCTCAGGCTCACGCTTCCAACAGCACTGACATGCAGCTGGTTCCCGCAATTTATGTCCATTACAACTGTGGTGGGGGGAGGGAGCTGAGGGGGATAACCAGCATCACAGGGCCTGTGTGATGGGCTGAACGATTGCCCAGAACACCGCCTCCTGGGACTACACTCAGTGAGGCAAGCAGGTGGGTGATGTCTAACATCCCCTGATTTCCCCAAGGGTGGTCATCTACACATTGAACCTGTGGGTGGGGGGAGCTGCACGTGGGTACAGCTGTGCTCCCATCCCATCGTAGGATTCTCACGTCCACTCTACCGAGCGCATGACGGCTTACACCTCTTGCTAAGAACCCCAGCCCTTTACCTGGTAGAGCCCTCCCACCTGTTCAGTGGTATGTGCATGTTCCCTCATGGAGGCTTTGCGCCATACTGCTTGGAAGCAATTAGGGATGGGCGAACGCGGTTCGGAAGTTCGGCCCGAACTCGAACTGTTCGGACGACCGAACTCGAAACCGAACCCGAACGCGAACATACTGAACAAACCGAACACCGAATGGCGAAATGGCCGAACAGTTTGGTCAGTTCGGATCGTGTTCGGATGAGTTCGGGTGGCAAAAAAAGGTTCACTGGAAGGTCAAACATTACAGGGAGGTGTCAGTAACTGAGGAGCAGACTTCCAGGCACCAGGGGTGGAGAGGCTTGCAAGAAACGAAACTAATTATCTGCCTCCCCACTTCCCAACACCTTCTGAGCTAGTCACTGTTCCTGAACA
>QEPC01000055.1:686651-715410 GCA_003113815.1 Sphenodon punctatus | reverse complement strand
TTAGTGATTTAGTTTTAGTGTTTGTAGGAGTAGGTCTGTGTACTTATTAGATAATCCATTTACTTCATAGCATTTAGAATAGTTAATAGCGGTTAGATTTAGTGTAGACAGATATATATAATATTAGATTAAAAAAATAAGAAAACCCCATATAAAAACCAAAAAACCAAATAAAGAACAAAAGAAAACCCAATAAAAAACAAAAAAAACATATAAAAAAAACAAAAAAAAACATAACAACACTTCCCGAACGGACGAACGGACGAACCAAACAGCCAAACAGCCGAACCGAACAGCCGAACGGCCTAACCAAACAGCCTGTTCGGACGAACGAACCGAACATCCGAACCCGAACTCAGCAAACGAACCGAAAGAACGAACCGAACGAACAAACCGAACAAATCCGAACCGAACAAACGAACTGAACGGCCGAACCGCACGCAGACGAACCGAACGGCCGAACCCGAATCACGATCTGTTCGCCCATCCCTAGAAGCAATGTGATATTCAGCAGCAGGAAGAGCAAGGGTTGGCCAGAGTTCTGTATCCCTTACGCACCCTGATAAGCTACTACCTTGACAGACACCTGCCCTGCAGTGGATGCCCCCTGCAAACCGGTGTTCCTGCCTCCCCTCCCCCCCCTCCGTAGACCTGTGCAACCAATTGGTGCCCCGTGCTGTTTGGACCTCCCCCTTTGGTGCACTAATCGTAGTGCTGGCACTCCAAACAGTAAGGTGTTTACTGTGCTGTGCTGCTCCATGACCTTGCCAGTGGCTGTGCATGTTTGTGCTGGCAGTCACTGTCAGACACTCTCCAGTGGCCAAACATATGCAGGGCATGCCACCCCTGGGTCACTCCACTCTCTCACTCCATGACTGGGTGGTCCTGAGCATGCTCTCACTCATCCCCGCAACCCAGGTTCCTTCCACACCCCGGGCAAACTGAGGTCTCTGGGGAAGGGCAGGTGGAACACCTTCCCCTGGTCTGTTCCCATCATGAGTTTGAGGGTGGTGATGCTTTCTCAGGGAACTGGTGTACTGTGTACCTACCTTCCACTGTATCCCAGGGGCAGGGGTGTGTGCTCGGGTACCGGATCCTGTATCACACTGCTGAACACTGGATGATGGCTTCATACGGTGCCTCCTACCCTCGCCTGTGGGGCTGTCCATGCCTCCGTGGGGGACTGGACCTCCCCTTTCCATGCTGGGGCCGAGGCCATGCCTCGCAATCGTCGTGTGGGAGTGCTTGCTTATCTCCACGTTGCCTGGGCCATATCTGTAGCAGGGGGGCTCCCAGGGCCACACGGGATGCTGGGGTCTCACTCTGGGGAATTAGCTCATCCCCTGCTATGCCATTTCAGCCCAAGCCTCAGCTGAAAACTCCCCTGGGACAGTGGGGTACCCTCTTCTAGGACACCACACACAGTCCAGAGGGTATCCAGTTCACAGTCTTTATTCATTCAGTCCCGTGTACACAATACCTAGGGCTGCCGGCTCATTCACCCTCACCCTGCAGGCATAGGTCAGTCTCTCTCAAGCTCTGGAGCACCCCAATATCAATCCCCGAAGTCCATCAAGTCAGGCCTTAAATCCCCAGGCTCTGGCCAAGCCTTCCCCAGGCAGGAGGCTCCCTCCTGGGCATAGCCTCCCCCACTTGTCGGAGTCCCTCTGGTTCTCCAGCCTTCAGAACCTTGGATAGCATAGAGCAGGAAGGCTTGTTCAGGGAGATGTTGCTCCTTCGGCTCCCTGGCAGAGACTCTCCTCTCTCCTTATATACAGGCAGAGTGGGCATGGCCAGGCTTCCTCTCCACAGGCAACTAGCCCATCTTGAGGCGCACCATAATCTCCCTCAGAAGAGGAATCCTCCTGCTCTTGCAGCTTTTCTTTTAACTCCTCTACCTCCTCTCTAAGGACTTTGTTTTCCTCGACTAGGGTGAGTCTATGAGCCAATACCCTGTCTATTGTTGCCCCTGAGACCTGAGTCATAATCCCTGTCTCTTGACTCTCTGGCCTCCAGGCTGCTCTGCCTGCTTGCAAGGTCCAACTCTTTCTCTAGTACCAAATTCCTCTGCACTGTTTTCCTCATATTGCCATACACCCGGTCAAGCATGTATCCTGTAAGGCCGATCTGAGTCCCTTTTTCCTTTTCTCTAGGACTACTTTTCCTTCTAGCAGCCCTCTGACCCTCCTTGGGTGGCTTTCCCTTGGGACACTCCCTCTTCACATGTCCCAGGGCATGACAAGCCCAACACCTCCTAGGAGGTTTCTGCTCCCATTTCCTTTTTAGTTCCTTTGTGGGGGTGGATGCTGCTACCAGACTGACCCTTTCTTCTATCTCAGGCCCTGTATCCCTTTCCCCCTATAGGGACACAGCCTTCTTACATGTCCCATTATCCCACAAGTCCAGCAACACTTCTCCTTCCCCTGGCTCTGACACCCCAGAGTCCAGGTGTTTGGGCGGCCTTGCCATTTCTCCCAGCAGGCCCTCCAGTAATGTCCCAGCTGGCCACAATTATAACAGGCCTGCATGGTACCTTCCTCCTTAGGTCCCCAGTACCTGCTTGGCCCAGGCCTTGGCCACTGGTCACGCTGCCTCAGCTCCGGTTCTACAAAGTTCCACAAGCTGAGGGCAGTTGGGGTATGCCTCCGGCTCCAGCCTGCGCCTCCTGCCGCCATACCATGTGGGATCCACATCCTTGCACGGATTGGGCGAACCTCCTGGCTCTAGCCTACTCAAGGCCTGTCCTGGGCAAGCTACTCCCAGCGCACTCCTCACTCCTGGTCCAGGCACAAAGTTCCACTGCTCTCTCCCAGCATCTGGTCCCAAACTCTGGCTGACTGGGCACTGTCCCTCCAGTTACATCTACTTCAGGCACTGGGGCTCACCTCACTAGGGAGCTCACACCAATGCTGCTTACCAACTAACTCCACAGCCAAATAGCACCTTTCACCAAAGGGCTGCCAAGATTGGGTGCAGTTCCTGCACGCACCAGTGGGTGGCGCTAAGCCTGCATTCTCCACCACCTGCTGTAGCAGGGGGTCTCCCAGGGCCACACAGGACGCTGGGGTCTCACTCTGGGGAATTAGCTCACCCCTCTGCTACACCTTTTCAGCCTGCGCCTCGGCTGAAAACCCCCGTCTCAGGGAGGTTCCCTCTTTTAGGACACAACACACAGTCCGAGTCCAGAGGGTATTAGTCCACAGTCCTTTATTAGACTCTGTGTCCACTGTACCTGGGGCTGCTGGCTCAGTCGCCTCCACCCTGCAGGCCCAGGTCAGTCTCTAAAGGCTCAGGAGCAACACAGATCATCAACCCCCAAAGTCCATCCAGCCAGGTCTCTAAGCCCCCAGGCTCTGACCAAGCCTTCCCCAGGCAAGAGGCTCCCTCCTGGGCAGTCTCTCCCACCTGCCTGGGTCCCTCTGGTTCTCCAACTGTCAGTACCTTGGAGAGCGTAGAGCAGGAAGGAGCCTCTTGCGTAGCAGAGGGGTGAGCTAATTCCCCAGAGTGAGACCCCAGCGCCCCATGTGGCCCTGGGAGACCCCCTGCTACAGCATCTGTCTTCAACTTCACCATCACTATCGCGTGTCCTTGGACTGCATTCACTGTCTGGTTCACAGGGCTCGTTCATTCCATTCCGTCTCAGCCGTCTGCTGTGTTGTCCTGTTGTTGGCTCCTTCTGTAGTGGGCATGGCTATGTGTAGCCATCATGCTGTGCAGTTGCATGGACAGGTAGAGGAATGGCCCATCTGTGCCACCATGCTCCTCGGTCACCTGTGGATGCGGAGAGATGTTCAGATGCTGCTGGGGTACCCCGTGTCTGAGGGTGATGGATTCAATGTACTGGCCTATAGTATGTGGCTGCTGGGACACCCCTTTGGGAGTCGTTTCTGTCAGCAGAGGTCTATGGAACTGGGCTTCCATGTGGGGGATGCCGATTTGAATGTGCCCCCCAGCCAGAGTGGTGGTGCCATGGGATGCAAGGGAGAGCCATGCAGTTTGGGACGTGGCTACAATTCCAGACTTTCAATTGTGCCTATCTGGTGGCTCTTCCCTGCTGAGCTGCTTTGCTCACGTTCTGATGCAAGCCAGGGGGTATCAGAGTGCCGTTGGGAATGCGAGGATCAACTCGGGGATACATGTCATGTATTTTCAATTATAAACCTAAGATATTGTGGCTATCTGTGTTTAAATGTATTAACTTAGAGCCTTTATATGTTAACTTTCTGTTTTAATGTAAGCTAATTGTGACTTACATCATAGAATTCTAAAATCAGCTTCTGTGATTAGCTAGAGCCCCTTCCAAGCACATTCCTTTGTGTTTTTTCTAAACTTCCCAAATGGCATTTGGCTGTTACTAGGGAAACCACCAAACCACCAAGCCATGGTCAAGCCATAAAACAAGCTATCTCCAGCTATCCCTCTGGTCTAAGCTAAAGTAATAAAGAGGTCCCTTAGCTAAATCTCTAGCTGACCCTCTCTGACCAACCCTGCCTAGGAGTCTGGAGTGTTATCTCTAAGTGTCTACATGACAGATAACACTATTCAGAAAAATTTCCAGACTAAGGAGGAGGATTTGTTAGTTCTTTCCAGCCAACATATTTATTAAATTTATGGTTGAGATAAATATTAAAAGGTCTGGATTTTCTCTCTGTTATCTGACAATTATATCTGATAAAAAATACAAAGCCTCTCTTCATTTCAGAGCTTGAGGAAAGTCAAAACTTTTATTGGTCTCTTTACAAGAGCCAATTAGAATCCAGTGTATCTCCTTACTGACTGACGTGTATCTGGTGTCAGTGTGACAAGCCTAAGGATAGAAACTCCCCTAGTATTCAATCCTTTAAAAGGAAAGACACAAAGAGATGATTTTTAGACTGAAATCCTAAATATTATTGGGTTTCTTTCTCATTCAACATCTTTATGGCAAAGGGATGGATCTGGACTGTATGTAAGATATAATTTCTTGATATCTTTGAGCCAATGAATTGTGCAAATGTTAAGCTTTTACAAGCTTTTTCTTAAGATAGAAATGTTTTAAGATCATGTAACTTTGATTGGCCATCATACCATTCAATCTAAGATACTGATGCTTTCTATTTATATTTAAGTAAGCTTTGCATATATTTTTATAATCCAAAAGTCTCATGTTCCTTTATTATAAATGTATTGTCGTTTACAATACTTTCTTTGTTAGCCGGACTTCAAAGTAAGTGTAAAACTCAATTTATATTTTTAGGAGAGAAAGGTCCAATCCAGTATGTTTAGTACAGCTGGGAAACTTAGCCTTTTTTCCTATTTATGAAAAGAGTGACAGAAATGTGACATATGGGCCGGCTGAAGCTCCCCTCTGGGGAACCGGACCAGTGCACCCGGAGCTAAGGAGATGGCTGTCTTTTCAGATGTTGTGAATCATGTGGATGTTTGTACAGCTTATTCAACCAGCCACCACTACATGGTGGATGGACACATGCGGTCCCATGGGTATCGGCACGGTATGTTTGCCTAGGATGAGTTCACAGATGCCGCTGACTTTCCTGGAAGGGATCCCCAGTATCTGCAATGCACCACTGCCATGGACACTTTGCCAGACCCTCCGTCCCATGTTGCTCCGCTTGACTTTCAGCCCTCCCAAGTCCATGGCGGTCCGTGTGTTCCCAGCTGCCTGTGGCATGGCCATCCCAACCCCTTACCCAGCATATCTCCCGTTCCCAGGGAGGGGGCACTGTTGCTGGCCTGCCCCCTCATTGCACCATGCTGTGTTCAGCAAAGGGTTCCCCATCCGTCCCCTCTGCCTGGCACGCTTTGCCCTCACTCATTCCCTTTGCTAGCTGTCTTGTTGGCAGGTGTGCAATAAAGTTCTGTATTTCTTTCAACTGCTTCCTGTTTGTCTCTGTACCCTTGGTTCCTGTGTTATAGTGGGATCTGGCCTGGCCCCCATGTCATGGGTGGGTTGAGGCAGCTGCTGGGGCGTGGGGAGAATCTGTACCATGTTTGTGAGCCTCATGGTACGGCATCCCTGTCACCCGGTGGTCATGCAGTGCAGTGGCACCGGTGACAGGATGTGCATACAGTGACGGTGTGCTCGCTCTGTTGGGGGGGAAGGGGGAGTGCTGTGTGGGTGAGCGCCATGTGGTCCACCACATGCACTGGTGTAATGGCTGATCTCGCCAGGGGGGGTGAAGGGGGTGTTCACTCGGACTACAGGTCTGTCTTCTCACTTTGCTCCACCCCTCCATAGTGCTCCTAGGTCAGCTGCAGCCGCCTGCTTGCACTGCGTAGGGTCAAGGGACCATTCTGCTGTGGGAATGACAAATCGTGCCCACCGTGGGGCATTACCTACATGGGGTTTGCACCTACCAGGGATGGGCATCCATACTTTGAGCTATGGGAATGTTCTGGGCTCTCCCGGGCTGGGTCCTAACCACTCTCATGGCACCATGGCGATAGCTACCTCAAGGGTGGTCCTGTGTCCCTCCCTGCTGTCATGGTATAACCCTTCAAAGCACCTACATTCCATGTGTGCATGAGGGATGGCCCATTCTTGCAGGGGGTGCCAGGCTCAGGCCAGGAGATTGCACCCCTGGGGGTGCTGAGCTCCAGCACCTATTCTCAGTGGTATAATGCACCCAGGATCATCCCTGGTCAGGGATGGGCTGATCATGCCCCTTTCATCGTTGGCCGATGGAGCTCCATGACATCTGTAAGGTTTATTTTGCTATGGTTGCTACCTTCTGTGGTCATAATGTATGTGACTGTTCGCCTGTAGAGATGGTGGTTAGTACGGTGCATACATTACTAGCTGGAGACCAGCGCTCATTTACCTGTTCTGTCATGTTCTGGGGAAGGGGTCATGCCTTGAGTGGCAGGTGTGGTCTCTGGCAATTGTATTCTGTTACATCATGCATTGCCTCAGGAATGCTGCACTGGTGCTTCCTTGTCTCCTGCCCCACCCCCACCCCCGCTGCCCTTAGGTGCCGTGGGGGTATCCCTCTGTTCATTGTGGGCATCCTGCTCTGTCTTGTGTGGTACCCTGCATCCTCAGCTGGCTTCCTTGCAAGCGGCTATGCCGAGCCTTCAGCATCCTAGCAAGCCACACCCCCTGGCCCACCTGTTGACGGGACAGGGATTTGACCCTGGTCTCATGGTATTGGGTTCATGTGCATGGTAATCTACTTCTGTGCGGCTACTACTGGTGGGGGGTTGTTGTACTCCAGGGGGTGGGCTGGATGTCTCATGGAATGGGGTGGTATGGTGTCTCAAGTCTGCCTCTGACCCCATATGCACAGTACCCTTCTTTGTATCTTCTTTCCCGTGAGTGGTCAACAGCTGTCTGTCTCAGGGGTATGGACTTCCTGGTTGCTGTTAGCTATACACTGTTTGTCCCAGGGTTCTCGGGACCTTGCCCTTCCTTACTAGGGCTGTGCCAGGGAGCACACACACACACACCGCCACCCATGATTGGATCTTCGTCTTCCTATTATGAGGCATCTCTGATCGTAGGGTGCAATGGCCATGGGTTCACTCTGTGGGCTGCTTGCAGGATTCCATGGGCCTTGTCTCCCCTGCACTTATCCCCGACTGTGTTCCCAGCAGTGACAGCATGCCCTCCACCTCTGGCCTTTGCTGTGAGACTCCTTTTGCGCTGCACGCACCCTCTTTGGTGGGCTGCTTATTGTGCATTGCTCCCATCCCTGTTGTGTTTGGTCTGCATGCTCTGCAATTGGCATGCGGGCTGCTGTGGCCTTCCCACATGTATTCCCAGTGGTGGTCTGCCTGCTTGAGCATATGCCTGCATGCCCTTGGGGGTGGGTTGCACTTCTTTGGCACCCATGTCCTGTGTATGCTGGTTGTTCGGCTGTTTGTAACCATCTGCACAGCTAGCCCTGTGTGCGCTGTGGTGGTGGGATACAGTGCTACACCCTGGTAGCTCTACCCAGGATCAGCCCTTGTGTTGTTGTCATTCTGGGGTGTGTTTATTGGCCCGTCTGTTGCCAGTGGTCTGGCTTCATTCTCATGGCTCCAATGGGGGCTGGCCCTGCTCATGGCCATGCCCCCCACATGCCCTGATCACTTTGTCTGGAACCATGGCAGATGGAAGCAATTGTGGTGTCAACCCCCGTGAGTGCTCTCGCCACCTTGCTGGGTCCCTGTGCGGCATGTCCAGTGGGGTATTTCGTGCTGGGGCAGGTGTTGGGGGTCTGTCAATTAGCCATGGCCGCATCTCCATGAGCTGGCGATGGGTGCTGCAGGGTGGGCATATGGGCTGTGTGTGACCCTTCTGTGTCCTGCTGACCCATCTCCTGCTCAGGGACGTGCCTTTTTCTTCTCTCTCCAGATACTGCTGCGCTGCTGATGTCCCTCCAGGCCATGGAAGCAATTGCGGAGAACCTCTGGAGGGCGTGCGAGGCCTTCTGCAATGGGAGCCACACATATCATGAGGCCCATGAGTGACCCCCTTTGCTGCCTTTCCTGTCACTCACCTGGCCTGTGTTTGCTTTGGGGTTCTGTTCATTCTGGTGTTTCCTTCATTCAGTTCCCTCTCCATCTTTTTCATAGATGGACCATCCTTAAATGCCCCCCGAGTAGCTTCCGGTTGTGGACGTGGGGGGAGGGGTGAAAAGTCCCAGTTCAGCACACCCCCAAACCCCTGCACTCACACTCCACTTTCTTCTGCCGGGAGCCCTCTGAGCGATACTCACCATCCGCCAGCTGCCGCTGGTGTTCCTGCTGGGCCGGCTTCACGCTGCTCCTGCTGCCTCGGACCCCCAACATCCACCTGTGGGAAGAAAGTGGAGTGTGAGTGCAGGGGTTTGGGGGTGTGCTGAACTGGGACTTCCCCCCCCTACCCCTGTGCTCGCAACCGGAAGCTACCCAGGGGGCATTTAAGGATGACACCTGCGGCTGCGCCGCAGGCCATGAGCCGGCGGCCACGAGCCAAAGGGCCGCGGCCAAAGGGTGGGGCCCTTTGGGGCCCTTTGGGGTCTTAGGGGTGGAATGTCTGCACTTTGATGAGAAGACGCCCTTCCCAGGCACTGGCGCTGCCCCCAATAAGGAACTTCGGAAGGAAGAATGTTTTGTCTTTATCTTTTAGTGTTTCTTGTCTTTCCTAGATATACAGATTTTGTTACTTTGTTTTTTTAATTTACTGGGGAATACTGCTTTATATCCCAGTTGTTCACGATCCTTTGACTTCACGACAGTCCTTTCTCTCTTTTTTGTTGTTGTTTCTTTGGTGGCTAAGTTAGCGCACGATGCCAAAAAAAAGGAAGAATCAGGGAATGACTACCAGATCTTGTTCTCTGGCAAAACAATTATGACTGGAGGACTTCCTTGGAAACCCCCAGGTAGGACCCTCATTGGAGTCACTGGAAGTACGGGCTTCATCATCAAATTTAGAGTCCCAGCCCCTGGAACCTGGGTTATATCAAGAGGTAGCTCGGGAAGACACAGTCCGCAGCCCGCCTTTACCCTCCAGCCTGCAGTTACACTCACGGAGCAGTACCTCTATTCCTATTTCTACCTCTATTACAGACTCCTCTGTCTTTGAGATTATGGGTAATCAATGTTGTTTAATTGGGGATCTTGTTAAAAAATTATATGCCCAATTGGAGATCCTCAGTTCTCAGCTTGAAGCCCAGGCTGGTAATCTGGATGCTATACTGGGTTCGCTCTGTGTTTTGAAGAAGGATTTCGGTCAGTGGGGTAGCAGCCGGACAGCGTTGTGTAGTTCGGTTGCCTCTCAAACCCAACCATGTACTAAGGGGGATTTAAATTCATCTAATGCCAAGGGTTTTGGGGCAGCGATATGTACCACCTCATTAAGGGATAAGCCTTCCCATACTCTGGAAACTAGCGCCTTGGCCTTCCGAATCTCCCCCCTACCCTCTGGGCATTTTCCAGTATGGCACTCGAAGGCTGTTATTGGCCTATATCTATCCCAAATTCTAGGCCATTGGGTTCCATCCAATCATGTTGTAGGCATTTTTTCTTTCTGCCTTCCACTAGGCATGTCCAACGTCTAGTTATTTCTTTTAGATCCTCACAGATAGTGAACAGCCTGGTTTCTTATTCAGACTTACTTTTATACTTTTATCTTGGGGGTGGGGGGTCCATCTCAGCCAGGTTTATAGGGATACAGGGACAACTCCTCTTCTTTCATTATCAGGTGGTGATCCCCAGGCCCTCCCTAAGAGAGTATCTGGGTCTTTCTCTCAGAGCACAGATAGGCCTAGTGAGGCCCAAACTAACAAAAGATCTCTTGGGCATTTTCCCCTGGCTTCCATCAATGCAAGGCTGTTAAGCATTGCTAACCGGGGTGTGGTCAAGCTTTCCTCCCCTGCTGTTAGGTTTGATAGTAACTCTTGCCTACGACCTGTAAGTCTGTTGGACCTGCCAGGAGGAGGGGCCCCTATAGCTGGAGAATTCTTGGTGGTTACTTCTTCTTTGCCCCCATCTTCTGAGAATTCGGATGGTAATTTGGTCCAACCCTCAGAGCTTTTAGCTCTTTCAGCTCCTCGGGCCTTGGACTCCAGTATTGTGGGCAATACACCTGAATACACTCTGGCTGGAAATTATCAGCCCCCCTTTAAGCTGAATCCATCTGGCTATGTTCCTGGAACATTGCAGGCTGGGCTAGGCACAAGAGCGAGCCTGATTTCCTTGCATTTGTTAGGAATTTTCATATTATCCTTGTTCAAGAAACTTGGGCTACATTCCCCTTGGAGTTGGAGGGATATAAGGCCTATGGTCTCCCGGCTGTCAAACTCCACGATAGGGGCCATGCCTGTGGGAGGTTGGGATGCCTTGTTGCCCAGGGCTTGGCCCCTACAGGCCTTGTTCCTATTGCCAACTTCCAGGTCGCATTAGGCTTTTTTGATACTATTGGATCCTTGACCCTAGTTGTTCTTATTACTTACATTTCCCCCTGCAATGTGGGCTCATATAGAGAAACCTTGTGGAAAGACCTGGAGAAGCTGTTGGAGGATCTGTATTTCAAGTATCCAGAAGGTCTGTTTATTCTTATGGGAGACTTCAATGCAAAGATGGGCTCCAGTGATTCTGCCCTTATACCTTATGCTGACCTGACCCTGGATGATCCATATGGTCTACCTAAATCTAGGAAGTCCAAGGACTCACATATCAACTCCTCGAGGATTAGGTTGGCCAAGATGGCGGTCTCCCTCAATCTGTATATTCTTAATGGGGCAAGGCTTGGTGATCCGGATGGGGAGTTCACATACTTGGGGCCGTCGGGCACCAGTGTGGTGGACTACATACTTGTTTCCCCGGCCACCCTACTGCATGTAGTTGATTTTGCTGTAGATCTGGGCCTAGCTGGGGACCATTTGCCGCTGACCCTCACGTTGTCTTTCTCTTGTCCTACTACAGACCCCATCATCACCTCAGACCCTGAGGTTAACCATTTAGAAATCCTCAGGGTTCCGCGGTGGGATAAGCTACTGGCCACTACGCTGGGCGTTTATATTGTACAGCCTCTTTGTGATCAATTGAGAGGGACAATTCTTCATGTGACAGAGCCTGATGAGAAATTAAACTCATTTGAACAGCTTAGCTCTAAATTGTCCCAATTTACTTAGTCGCTGTCAACAGATACTAAGTCCTCTCGTCCCAGGAGTGGAAACTCCTGGTTCGATAAAGAGTGCTATCATGCTCAAGCCAGATTGAAATCTATTTATCAGATGTATAGGAAGGGGTCTCTCCGTACACTTCCTCTAGACTATTTTGCGTGCAAAGCTGCTTATAAACAGCTGATCAAGGAAAAGAAAAGGAAACATGCGGAGGAACAGTGGTCTAGTCTTCTTTCGGCTGCCAATCATAAAGATTCTAGGCAGTTTTGGCGGATTGTTAATGGTGCGACTAGCAGATCCCCAAGGTACGGTCAGCAACATCTCTTCATCCACATGGGCTGAGCATTTTCGCCAGCTGTATAGTGTAGAGGGAGAAAGGCCTTTCTTTGGTTCTGGTGAAGAGCAACTTGGCGGAGTTCCATCCATGGCCCCCTGTTATGGAGTCGGAGGTGGAGTTCTTGGTGGATTCCTTTAGAAACCACAAGGCTCCAGGGCCTGACCATGTCCATATCAAATTTATTAAGGCCTACAAGGACTGGTGGTTCCCACTGCTTGCATCTTTATTTACGGCTGTAAATAACTCAGGCAGGGTTCCAGCCTTGTGGGCTAAGGCGGTAGTTGTCCCCATATACAAAAAGGGCTCTAAAACTGAGCCAGCCAACTACCGCCCTATTAGTCTCCTATGTGTAGTTGGGAAAATATATGCTAAACATCTGCTTACAAGACTCATGCAATGGATGAGGCAGGAGGAGATTATACATGCAGAACAAGCAGGCTTTCAAAGGGGCCGCTCTACTGTAGAGCAGTGCTATATCCTGCATCACTTAGTCAGCAAGTATAGAGCTCGGAGCCATTCCTTCTATGTGGCTTTTTTAGATCTGAAGGCCGCTTTTGATTCTCTGGATAGAACTTTACTTTGGGAAAAAATTCCAGAGATCTTTGATAGACGGAAGACTTCTTTGGCTCATCCAATCTCTGCACGTTAATTCTTCCCTTGTAGTTAAGGTAGATGTATTGGGCCATGTCACCAACCCAATAGATATCCATCTTGGTGTCCGGCAGGGGTGTGTTCTGGCCCCGGCCTTTTTAAATTACTATATAAATGATGTTATTCCCACCATGGCAGACTCAAATTTCTTTCCACCCAGGATGTCCTCTAGAGCAGTTGGGTGCCTTTTCTATGCTGACGATGTCGCACTTCTATCTCAAACCCACATTGGCCTTCTGAGACAAATGAGGGCCTTTGCGGCTTTCTGTAAGGTTAATAAACTATCCATTAATCATTCCAAGTCTAAGGTGCTAGTATTCACCAATAGGCGGAAGCACCATAACTGAGAAATAGAGGGGCATTCAATTTAGCAGGTGTCATCGTTCCGCTATTTGGGGTTGCTCTTCCACAAATCTGGTTCATGGAAGGAGCATGTTTCAAGAGCAATTTTGGCGGCTAAAGGGCCCTTACATGCTCTATTCAGCTTTTTTACCCAACAGGGCAGAGATGCTATTCCCTCGGTGCTACAGGGCTTTAAAGCCAAGATCAGAGGGCAATTATTATATGGGGCTGAGCTTTGGGCTCTTTTCCACGCCCATCACCTTAACCTGGTACAGGCGAACTTTTTGACGGCCCTTTTGGGAAAACTGAAAGGTACACCACATGCCACATTTAGGGTAGAACTGGGCCAGAAAAGCTGGAAACAGCTTGCCATGGAACATGCCTTGAAAATTTGGTGGAAATCCTGCATCAGTCCATGCTTTGAACTACTTAATGAAGTCACTAAGGATGCTTGGGTCAATCCCTGGCTGCAGAAAGTTGATATCTATTTAAGGTCAATTGGCTTATCCAAAGAATATTTGGCTCATAAACCCACGGGGCTGGTTTGGAGGGATATTCTGACGAGAGTCAATGATATTGGTCGACAATCAGAAGTTGGCACCATTAGGGCCTCCCCCCATATGAGGTCCTATCTGTCATGGACTCCAGAACAGGGGCAGATGCCTAAATATATGGTTTCCCCTATTCCTGTGAGAGCAAAAAGGCTTATATTCCGAGCACGAGTTAATGCCTTACCCTCTCAGGTTTTGGACGGAGGCATTTGGGGTGTTCCCTTCCCTGAGAGGTTAAGTTTATTCGACAATGATGCTGTCAAAACGGTTGTCCATGTCTTCTTCTACTGCCATCTGTACGATTCTCTGAGAGAAAAGTATTTGTTGCCCTACCTGAAGAAATATCCTGGCAGGACCGATGAGGCTTTGCTGTGCCTGTTGCTTGACAGCAATATGCCACAGGTCATCAAAAATATGGCATCCTACATCACGCAGGTCGTGAGTTATAGGAGGAAATTTCTGGAGTTCAGACCTATTCCAGATAGTTCTCCCTTACCCCTCTGATTCAGATTCTGTGTTTGGGGCTGGAGGTGGCCTGGCCTGTCTGGGAATTCGGTCCCAGGGGCCAGACCTTCCAGCTCCTCTCCTTAAAATTGCCTTTGGGCCTTTCTTGCTCCAGGGCTTAGGGTATTCTATGTGAACTCATGCAGAGGAGACGTGGGATACTGGATTTGGTGGTACTGCTCTTGACTTGGAATTATGCCCCACAGTGGAAGGTTGTGCCTGTTACTAGTAACTTTGATCTATTTTAGTTTATCATTCTGTTACCAGGAGATGATACAGTAGCCCTTTGGCCTTTCCTTGTGAGCATTAACCAGGATGTGCTTTACCTTTTTTTTTTACTGGCATTTTGCCTTAAGTACTTAAAATGATGTCTATGCTCACCACTGTTAAGGTTCACTTTAGTTTGAGTTTCCCTTCTTATTACTTCTATTTATTTATTTATTTAGCAGCAGTTATTCAGCTTGGTGGCGATTTGCTAGCCACAATAATTCATTTATCTACTGCTGTGTTATTTTAATTACTTTTATCACTATGTACTGCTGGAAGTTCCCTTCGGGGTATCAGGATATATTGTAACTTGACTTTTGGGCAATGGCCTTGTGCTACGCCAATAAATATTGATTGATTGATAGATGGACCATAGTGGTGGAGCATGCCAGGGAACAAAGGGAGGAGAGGGAACTTCTCCTGGAGATCCACCACCAGCTGAATGTCCTCTCCCAGGCCCAGAGCACCCATTGGAGCCATGCCTGGGGGAGGCATGCATAGTTCTTCCGATGCTGCCAAGGCTGTGTTTGTGCCTGCGTTGTCTGATCACAGTGAACCATTTGTTGATCCTTGTCCACTTCCTCTGTTCTGTGGGGCTGTTGGGTCTCTCAGAGTGGGTTGAGTGGCTGTGTGCACTGCTTGTGGTTTGGATGCCACTGAGTGTTTTCCCCAGTGGTGTAGCGGTACTTTTGCAAGTGCAAAAGCTTTTCCTGAGAGACCCCAAAAGGCCTCCGAGGCTGCTGAGGGGGGCCACAGGAAATGTGCCAGGGCTCCCTTCCCCTGAGTTCCTGCTCTGGTACACCACTAGTTTTCCCCATTGTGGTGCTGCTGCCCTGTTATGTGTGTAGCGCTGTTTGGCCAGCCCCGTTGCCATCTACTCCTACACTGTGGCTAGCTTGAGGGGCTTGTGGCATGCCCCCTTCCTCTGCCCTTTCTCCATTGTGGCAGAGTGATGCCACAAGATGGCATCTGCCATGAGGTGAAACTCAAAATGGCCACCAGGCAGGAAGTGGAAGTTGGTGGGCATGGGCTGTGCTATAAGAGGAAGCCAGTTTTAGGAAGAGAGTCAGTCTGCTCCTGACCATGAAGGAGGATACATCTCTTGAGAGGCTGTTTGAGGGTTCCTGCAGGAAGGAGGCTTTCGACGTGAGTTAGGCTGGAAGGGCCTGTATGCAAGCTGGCAAAGAACTAGCCAGGGACTGTGGTTGTGGCTAGGCTCTATTGATTGAACTGTGGCCAGAGGCTTAGTGCCTGGCCTATGTACTATGAGGGCTGTAGCAAATAAACTGTTATTGAGCTTCATCCTGAAGTGCAAATTTTCTTGGGGACCTGATCCTGCATACACTTAATCCATGGTGAAGTGGGGCCCTGTTACACCCATGTTGTGTGACATGTTGGCTCAGCTCCCTGTTCAGCTGTTGCTTGAATGCCTGCTCCCATAGTGGTTCCAGCACTGTGGGACCCCAGGAACCATGCTGGCCAGCTATCCCAGCTTCTTGTTCTGGACACGCTTTGGATTTGCACTGTTACGTATCTGCATCAGCTAGGATTCCGGTGCCCGGAGGTGCACGGTTTGGTGGACACTTATGGGATGTGCAGGTTGCAGGGCTGCACTGGTGCAGATACAGCCCTGCAAGCTGTATTTCTTATAGGTGTCCTCTGCACCTTGCCTCTCTAGGCACCCTACCTCGGTTGCAGCCCTGTGACCTGTGTTGCCCTTGCGTGTCCTGCTGCACATGCACATCTCACCTACCCAGCTGGGCCTTGGCTGGGCCCTTTTCATTCTGTGCCACAGCACCGGTGTCTCTGGTGCTGTGAGCAGTGATGTCAGAGTCCATTGTGGACAGCATGCTCAGGCAAAAAGAGAATTCTCTTGAATATAGTTTTCTCCAGCTGTTGAGCAATGGCCTCAGCCCTTTGAGGGAATAGGGAAATGGGGGAGGGAATTTAATGAACTAGGTAATGCTAACAAACTGCACCAAAATGAACAATTAACACTACCTAAATATAGCAAGAGACGGAGTGAGCTAGAATTTCCTGCTGTCTTACTGGCAGTTAGGAAGGAACTGAGGAGAAAAACAGTCCCCATCTCCTCCTCTATCGTGTTGATCTTGCTCAGCACTCAGCCAGCTATGGGAGGGGAGCAGGCAGAATTGTGCTTTACTGAGGGACTGCTTCTGGAAGCTTCCAAAGCCTGACTGCTCCAGACCTGTTGAGAGAATGGAAAGAACCAGTTGAAGACAAACAGGCCATAAGGGTGCAATTTAATTTTGATTGTCCCTCTCCTGTCTAGTGTGGTTAACATGTTCAAAACACACCTCATTTAGTTCAGACAAGGCCACTTATGTCAATGGACTGTACCAAATTATACCATCTAAGAAATTAGCCATTCATGTCCAAACACTCCACATCAATGGCTTAGAAATTCATAGCTTTAGCAAGTTTTACAGCTCAAGACTGTTTACACTTTTTTAAAATAATATATATCTTTTTAAAAAAATATGTAACAGTGACAAGGCCCAGCCTCAAAAACAGACTTATGCTTTTGTCAGAGTGAGTGGAAATTACAGTACAACTAAGCAGCTCCAAGAGTGGCCACGGACTGCATCATTCATTCCTGACACAACTAGGCAGCTGCTGCACAGGTCAGTCCTTGTCATGGCATAGGAGTCTGGGTGTGTCAGGAACTACATACTCATTTTTCAAACAGGACAGTCAACATTTAAAGATAGTGGGTGCAATCCTGTGTCGCACTTATGCCAGCGGCAGGCGCAGCGAGGCGTTCAGTGGCATGCGCTCATGTGCGCCGCGTGTGGAGCCGGCTGTTTCATAGAGCAGCACATGCTCATGCCTGAGCGCCAGCACACATTAACCACGCCTGGTGCAAGCACACTTTATCCCCCACCCCGGATTGCACCTAGCACTGTTTCTTCTGTGGGGAAATGTGACTTTGGAGACCTTTATTGGTATGGACTTTTTGTTCTGAAACAGAAATAAAATCAGATCTTAAATTAGCTAAGCCTCAGAAAGTAAGAATGTTTAAGAGTGAATAAAACAGCTGTTTAGAATTGTGGGGGGGGGGAATCGTCTGACTCTCAGTGACTCCATTAACAATAATACTTAGCAAAGAGGTTCCCAAACAGTGGATCAGAAGGGGGTCACAATCCTGACCAATATTTTGCATACTTTGCATGTCTTTCTTGTTGTCTGGGGTTGTAGGATCATATTTCTATCAAAATGGAGTCATGTAAACTAAATGTTTGGGAGCCACTAGGTGAAAATAAACGCCATGGTAGCTACCCACAAGTGGGTATGCACACCTGGCTGTTTATAAGCTCACCTCAAGCCGGGAACACAAGGCCTCAGTCCGGTGCCCCCACATGGCATCCCAGATGGGCATTCCATCTGTTGGGGGGAAGCAGCCACCAGCCATCCTTGGAGCGCTGGCCAGGAAGGGAATATACGTGACTGCTGGCTGATGCTTGCAGCCACTTCTGTTCCCTTCCCGGCCAGTGCTCTAAGGATGGTCGGCAGCCACTCCTGTCTCCTTCCTTGCTGGTTGGGAAGGGTATAGGAGTGGCCGCTGGCATAGGGGTGAGTATGCATACTACACTAACCCACAACGCATGTGTTAGGTGTTGGTATGCACAGAATGTGGGTGAATGTAACACCACACTCACAGATAGCACATGGGGCTATTGTCCCAGTTGTTTTCGTCTATTGACTTAGCACTTCCATGTACTGTAAGGGTTAGATTCTGATTTGGGCTGTTTGCCTGTGTGGTGCTGGTGTGGGGGAGGGAGTCCCCTTGGATCCAGACCCTGGCTCTAGATACTAACTTGCTACATTGGGTGTAAACGGATGGACAGCAGCTCCACTTCTTCCCACGCCAGCCTGCTTCACCCCCAGGTTGACCTGTTTGTCTGAAGAGCGACCACCAGCACTCTGGAAGATCCCAGAACACACCTCAATGAGGGAGCTGGCCAAACCCAGGGCAACAGGCAAACATTTATTTATTTATTTATTTATTTACACTCCACCCGCCTCTCCTGCCCAGGCAGCTCAAGGTGGCTTACAAAAGTTAAAACATTTAAAAATATACATAAAATACACATAAAAGGGAAGCATAAAAATAAAAACCCCATCCTTCCTTCCCACCCTCACCCACCATCTTCACCAAAGGCTTGGCGGAACAGCCTGGTCTTGCACTGTTATCAAAATGAGGCAAGGTCCGGGGCCATCCAGGGCTCCACCAGAAGGCAGTTCCACAGCCTAGGTGCTGCCACCAAGAATGCCCTCTCCATTGTAGCCCCACGGCACCACCCAGGGGACATCAAGAAGGGCACTCCTGGTGGACCGCAGGGGTCAATCCAGGGCATGGAGAGTGGGGCGGTCTCACAGATAGGAGAGGCCTGGGCTTATAGGTAAGCACCAACACTTTGAATCAGGCCCAGAAGACAATCAACAGCCAGTGCGGAGCTCAGAGCACTGGTATAATATACTCATGGCGACCCGTCCCGGTAAGGAGATGGGCTGCTGCATTCTGCACCAGCTGCAGTCTCCGGACCATCACCAAAAGTAGCCCCACGTAGAGCACGTTACAGTAGTCTAATCTTGAGGTGATGAAAGCATGAATGACAGTGGCCAGGTCGGAGTTAGAGACATACGGTTGAAGCCGTTGCACCAGATGTAACTGGCGGAAAGCACTCTTCGCCACAGCCTCAACCTGGAGATCCAAGTAAAGCTGTGGATCGAGGAGTACCACCAGACTCTGGACCTGAGAGGCCAGCAGGGCACAAACCCCATCAATGATGGGGGATTTCGCACCCACCGCACTCCCCACCAACATCACTTCCGTCTTGTCAGGATTTAGTTTCAGGCAGCTTGCCCTCATCCAATCCCCCAAAACCGCCGGACATTGGGTAAGCACCGAGACTGCTGGTTCTGGGTCAGATGAAAAAGAGAGGTAGAGCTGGGCATCATTAGCATGCTGATGACACTGCACCCCATACCGTCTCACAACCTCACTGAGCAGCTGCATGTACACATTGAACAAGAGAGGGGACAGAATAGAGCCTTGCGGAACTCCACACATGAGGTCCTGGGGAGAAGATGAACAATCCCTGATCACCACCCGCTGAGTTCTCCCAGCCAGGAAGGAACAGAACCATTCAAGAATGGTTCCGCCCACCCTGGCATAGTCCCACAGGTGAGTCACCAGCATCTCCTGATCAACGGTATCAAATGCAGCTGACAGATCTAACAGGATTAGCAAGGTCGAATCACCCTGATCCATTTCCTGGCGAAGGTCGTTGACCAAAGCCACTAATGCAGTCTCAGTGTCATAACCTGCACAAAAGCCGGACTGCGAGGGGACTGCCCCTATCCGCCTTAATGGGACCCAAGCCCCGGACAAACATGGTCCTGCCCAAATCATAGATGCTGGCAGACCAAATGGCCAGAGCAGCTGCTGCCACCATGTCCCATTGTCATGGTTACTAGGGGTGTGTAGAAGGCACCTCATTTGTTTTCGTTTAACAAAAAACATCGGTTTTCAGGTTTTCATTGAAAATCCATTCATTTTTGTAACTTTTTGTTTTTTAAAATATTAAATAACAAAAAAATTAAACTAAAAAAAATCACTGTGCATGCGCAAAATGTTCGCCAGACCATTCAACGCATGCCCAGAATGGTCCAGTGGCCATTTTGTGCATGCACAGTGATTTTTATTTTTAAATATTTTAAAATTTAAATGGTCGCTGGAGTAGCCTGCACATGCATACCCTTTTCCAAAATGGCAGCAGCAGTGTCACTGCCATTTTGGAAAAGGGCACACATGTACAGAATGGTCCAACAGCCATTTTGCACATGTGAAGTGATTTTTAATTTGTAATTAATTATTGTTGTTTTTATACAAAAATGAATGAAAGCAAACAAATGTCATTTGCTTATTCATTTGTTTTTGTGTCCTTAGTTACTAAAACGAATGGGGCTCCACTCATTTTAGTAGCTAAACAAAACAAATTGCCCCCCCCTAATGGTTACCAGAACAAGCCATGGGGCCAGAGTGCAGAGTTGGCCTGCCTGTCTGCAATGTTCCCAAGCTGGAGCTTTCCCAGGGTAGGGAGAAGGCATCTTTGCTGTCTGCATGCTCGGGTCACCCGCCAGCCAGGCTGTCTGAATGAATGCAGGCCAGCCTGTGGGCACGGGCAGCTCCAGTTTGGGTCACCCACATGCTTGCTCCGGGGCTCCAGGCTGTTTCCTGTCCATCTGAAACCACCCCTTGTCATGCTGTACATGGTAGAACTTGTATGACTAAGGAGCATGTACAGACAAATAATGAGTAAAGAAGCACCTTGCTCCCTAAGAGATCAGCAACTTGTTAGCATCTTTTTGTCCCACCCTTTGCAACAGAGAATAGGGTGTGCACACTGCTCCACAGAAATTTCACAGAAGCAGATAACTCCCCATTTGAACAAAAGTGGGCAAAATAGTCACTGCTAAAGTTTGAGGGGGGGGCATGGCCTGAAGCTACAAAACTGATTTTAGAGTTTGTTCATAGATCACTTTCTGATAGTGTAAATTCCCTCGATCATTTATCCCCTGGAACATTTATTCAAGTGCATCAGAGTTTCTTTTTGACCATAATATTGCAACACACTTCTTAATAAACCCAAGTGATAAAATGCAAGCCTCAAGGGAACTTGCCAGAGCTATTTAAAAATGAGTAGGAAGTTCAAAGAGGCTAGATGGAAATTTAGATTAACTGGAAATGTAAGCAAACTGGAGGGAACATGAGTATCTGATTCCAGAACTCTTCCAGCCTCTATTAGGAACATAATGAATGCTTCAGCTTTGTGTTGCTGCTAAAGAAGCAAAAATCCCATCATAAACTGATGTAGCTCTTGGGATGAATAGAATCAATAATGTAATAACAGAGTTATTTCCTAGTTAATGCTCATTGAAACTGTGCATGTAGAATTTGAGATACACAAGCAAATATTGGAAAATGCAAGACAGATTCCCAATTAATCTTATTTCTCTGCTGACTAAAACCAAATAATGTGTGGCAATAAAGGAGTATGCTGAAAGAAAGCTATTTACATGGAAGCAAACTTTACATGCACACTATGAATTTGAGATTGAATCATTTAGTAATGTCCATCGAAGGTTTGTAGAATTTGATGTGTGTCTATTATGGGGAAACATATAACTAGCACAACAAGGCCAGGAGCACAGCAAACATGCAGGCGGCCCCGCCCAGACAGTGCTCCCAGTGCTCTGCCCCCACCATGACTGCCGGCCATGGCAGCCCCTGGGCTGGGTAAGCCAGGGCACAATAGACACGCTAGCCCACGGTGGCCTGGTCAGGCAGGCCTTAGCCCGGGCCGTGACCTCAGAGATTTTCCAATGTCACAGCCTGGGCTAGCTGCCAACATGGCTCAGGGCAATGCAATCCCGGGCTAACATCTGGTGGTGGGTCCTGGTGGGCTACAGCAAGTCAAAGCGGGCCACGTTCACGTCTGGTTTTTAGCCAATGATCACAGCCCCAGTCACACACAAGATAAGCTAAAGGTGAGTAAAACCTTAGGTTACAAAAAAAGACCTGAGGTTTATACCCAGAACTGCCTCAGGAATAGAGTTAGTTTAGTTTATTGGGCTCTAGCTTTCACCATGGCCAGCAAAATAAAACAAAATAGAACATAATAAAACATAACACGATGCAAAAAGAATAAACATACAAGAAGAGTAACATCTCCTAAATTACCCACGTGCATACAGTCATCTAATATACATTCCCCATACTCACATGCAATACATCCAACTATAATAATAATAATAATTAATAATAATAAATTTAGAACACAGGCTTTCTCCTTGGCCAAACCAACCTACAATTATACAATACAATTATACAACATAAAACATAACACATAAACATTATATAAAAATGAAATAAATTCAAAGCACATCCAATGGTGCAATAAAACCCAATCGGTTCCATATTCCACCACAATGAACTGATACGTGACAAAAAGCGGAGGTAAGAGTCCGGCAAATATAGCTCCATTTTACCATGAGGATATATACCATTTCGTACTCCACAAACCTAATACCAAATTCCCGTAGTTGGAAGTCAATAACCAAAAAAATCAGCCATAATACCCCCAGGCAAGGCTAAACAGTTCCTGTTATACTTTCTGCCCCCAACAAACAGTCCAGTACACCCTAACTATAGTTACTAACCAACTACAATCGTTTCCGTTTCTCTTTGATCTTTTGCCTTATTCCCCCTGCTAGGGCTTTGTAGGTGGTAACAGCTGTAAGATCAGTTTTTCCCTTTAAGTTAACAAGGAACATGCATATTTTATCCCCTTCTAGACTGCCGGCCTTACCAATCAGGTCAGCTAGCCAGGTCTCTCTCAACTGGTTATAATAGGGGCAATGTAATAAAAAATGCTCTGCTGATTCCACTTCCCCAAGACTACAGGGACATAAACGCAGGTCATACTTGACCTTATTGTACCTACCCTCCAATACTGCTGTACGTATCAGTTGAAATCTCAAGAGGGTAAAATTCCTTCTGAGTTTATGGTGAGCTAGAAGGTTCAGATATTGTTCAAAGGCAAAACATTCTTTCACCCGTCTGAGCCAAAGGGAGACCTTCCATTCCCCTACTTTGGCAAGGTCTTCCTGCATAGCAATATCCCTTAGCCTTTGCTAATACAATAGTTTTAATTGCAAGCAGAGGATAATGGCTTAAGCACATAAGGGTATAGCCCATATTCTGAAGCAGGTGCGCAAGATGTTTTAGTCACTGATAGCCACCCGTATACTTCAATTCTTCTAATAAACATTGAACAGTTAACTTATCCTCCTGCTGCCCCAAAACCCTAAGTCAGAACCGAATATAGGCTAGCCTGGCATAGTGACTCATGGAGAAAACTCCTGTTTCAGCCCTGAGTACCACATCAGGCACTCCATTAGCCACCCTCAGCACTCATCTCAAAAACCGATTTTGGGCTATCTGCAGTGTCTTACAATCTGGACTTGGGATGATCTCTAGTCCAAAACCAGCTAGAGGGTGCACTTTGAGTTGGTAAACCTTCAAAAATGTGGAAATGGAGACCCCTCTTGATATATTAAAGGCCCGGATAATTCTCCCACCAATACACATGGCCTTATCCGCTCTAGATTTAATATGGCTATCCCAATTTCCCCTGTTTGAGATCAATATCCCTAAATAGGAGAATCGATCTACCAGTCCAAAGGACCGGCCATGTATCCACCAGGCTGTTGTCCTACTCCTTTTCCCTATGACTATAATCTTTGATTTATTGCTATTAAGCTCCAAACCATTTTCCTCACAGTGTTGAATCAGAGCTCTCATAGTTCCCTTTAAGCCCCTTTCCGTTAGAGCGAATAGTCCCACGTCATCCACATATTGGATCATGGGTAATGGAAAAGTTCTAATTTTCGTTGCAGTCACATTTCCTTCCTAAATGGCATCAATCAAATCTGCAGTATATAAATTAAACAAGAGGGGGGCCAAGACACACCCTTGGCATACCCCGCCTCAGGAATAAGATATGTAATACTATTTTCCTTTAAAAATAGGGAAATTAAGAGATGATTTGGTCTGATCCAACTCTCATTAAACTACATTTCCACTCCAAAAAGTAAATATGTTAAAACAGCACCTTCTTGCTCACCTAGTTCAATGAGTGCGTTCAAATTTGATATTTACTCCTGCTTGCTTGTATAGGAGAGTCAGTTGGATTCCAGGGTCGCCAATTCTGTTGGGTAATATACAAGTTAGAAATAATCCAGCTTGGTTTTCAGATTCAAACTTGAATTTACAACACTGAGAAGTGCTTTTTATAAACTAAGCAGATTTGATCTGGAATAATTAACAATAAATCTGGAAGCTCTTGAAACCCTTTACTATATGTACTGTCACTTTTTAGAGCAGAAATACTCTTTAAAGTCAGAGGAAGGACTCCAGTTGACTTCAGGGAAAATTGGATTAAGATGTAAGTAACTTGCCTACAGTTTCACAGGAAGCCTGTGCAGAACCAGGAATAAAACACAAGCTACTGGGATAATAGCCCATTGTAATCAAGGAGATCTGTTAACCTTATGCTTGGATATTATACAAATCAAACAGGGTTGATTGGCAACAGTATAATTCATATTGTTTTTCATATAAGAACAAATAATCCAGTTCTGTTGGTCAGCTTTAATATATGCAACGACTGGCAATAAAATTTATCTTGAGTTCAGAAAGCTAATGCATAAAGATGAATGCAAATTGTCTACGAAGGTGATGGATAACCCCTCTCTATCCCCACCCCCACCCCGGTAACATAATGAAGAGTTAAAAACATATCTTGGCACGCGACTTCAGAGAATATAAACAGAGCTATTTATTGTTGTTCACTGGCCCCAATTAAAGTTCAAACTCAGTTCACAAGCTTATCACCAAATTTCATTTTATATAGTGCTGCCAACACAACCTCCCACTCAACCTGATCAAAAGCCTTTCCGGAACTGAGAGATAGAACAACAATAGGTCCCCTTGTTTCTGTAGCCCAGTCAATGTTCTTAATAAGTGTAAAAACATTAGGAACCTAATGGTGTTTTTAAAATAAAATAAGGTTGGATCAGGCTCCAACTTGATAGGGTCAATCTAATTTTTTTTTTTAAAATCTCACCTGCTCCTAAAAAATAGACAACTAGACAATGAAAATAGCAAGGCTGTGAGATTACCATGTAGCCTACCCAGAGCTGCCTTTTTTACCCAAGGAAGTAGAAATTAACTCATAGCACTTTGTTTTAATCTGCCACAAAATTGAGCCATTATTTGAACTGTCCCTGATTTTATACTTCTAAAAAAACTAATTGATCTTGGTTCCTTTCCTCTGAAAAGAATCAAGCCCCATGACTTTGCTGGAGATCAAAGGAAAGCTTGCTTTAGTTGTCTTGGTTTAAAAAACCTGTTTGCTCTAGTTCAGATGCTGCTGTTTGTTAAAACAAGCCAACTTTGGGCACGTTTTTATGAACAAATTACCTTGGGACAATTTAATTCACCATTGTAAATTACTCCCAGGTAAGTAACTTTATTTCAGGATGTAAACACATTAACTGTGTCCATATTGAGTTTGCGACTTACCTGCGATTCAAAGTGGAGTAACTTACCTTGTCTAAATTCTGAACCAAAAGTTCTCCTTCGAGTGGCTCTGTAATTCTCACTAATGGGTTCCTTCCAACTGCTTAGGGAAGCGATTCCAAAGCGCACTAGTTATTCACCAGCATATGGCTTCAAACTCAGTGTTTAAACCTTGTATGAACTGCTCCAGTAAGGTTTCAAAAAGAGTTCAGCATACCTTGTGCCTGGTCTGCTTAGGCACAGAACACCAGACAACCACCTGTGCAGCCAGCTTGCTCATCACTTTCCATTCGAGCACATAAGCAAGGATGCCTGAGATTGCCTGGCATGATAGCAGAATGGGTAGTCCAGCAAAACTTACACTCTGCCCTGCTGGCCGCGATGGCTCAGCAAGAGGAGGCAACACAGCCTGACACTGAAGCAGGATGTTCACGGGTAAATCTCAGAGAGCCTGAAATGGGTAAGAGCAGCTCTCCAATTACCCTGGAACCGCCCCTTTTAAAGCAGCCACTACCAGCACAAAGAAAGGTATTGAAGGCTCATAAGACAAAGAAAAAGGGGGCTGAGATGGTACTCACCCCATCAAACACTAGGATAAGACCAACAAGCTGCCACGGTGGGACGCATCATCATCCGCTGATGGCACTCATGCTGAGCCAGCACTTGACAGTTATCCCTCAACGCCACTGCAGCCGCAGCAAGGCAGGCAATGCCGGACACTCAGACCATTTTATGGCTGCTGGATGCTGATCCAGCCATCCCAAGCACCTCCAAAATGTGGCCAGCTCTGGGCTACATGCCCCTGGCCCATGTATATTCTGACCCCTGCTGGCCAACACCAGGGTTCGTTGTGGCTGGTGCGAGAAGTTGCAGCCCCTCAGATAGGGATGGATGTAGTCATGGCCTGCCCACAGCAGCTCCTCATCTTGGCACTCACCTCAATGCCACAGAGACACAATGCAGAGCCTCCCTTACTGGCAGAAAGAATGCTCACATGTGAGTCAATGCTCCTGTCAGACCTCTGCAGGGCCAGGGACTTCCCCATTGTACCCTCTGAGCAGGTGCCTGCATACCAACGTTGGGAAGAGGCTATGATGTCAGGAAGAGCACGGGGCAGCCCAACAGACAGCAACCAATACCAGGGAACACCCTCAACAACTCCTGGCACTGGCAACTTCCTATGCCACTGAGCAACAGCAGCAGGGAGAGCTAGAGGTCCCAAATTCCCTAAGTAACGGCAGCTCCCGACCAGGAAGCCCAGAGCCAAATCAGATGGAGCCAGACTCTTCCCACCACCATCAGATGAAGTAGTGGAGAATCCGTCCTCAACAACATCAGAGGACCACTGCCAGTATAAAACCATTTCTACAACGCTTTTCATCAGCCCTCAATTTGAACACTGTGTCAGTACAGGAGATAGAAGTAGATCCCATCTACAAGCTCCTGGATCAACCAGAGACAGTTAAACTAACTTCACCACTAATGCCACGTTTGGATAGGGAAGCGCAGAAGCTCTGGGCAGCCCCAGCCTCTGACACCCCTCTGTACCCTACTGCCAGCACTCCAACAGCTTCACAAATATACATGAAACATCCCACAGCGATCTCTTTGGAGGTGGATGCCTCCATGGACAAGAGCCAGTGAGAATCTCATGAATCCTCACCAGAAAATAAAGAGGGTAGATTTTATTTTATGAATGCCACCATTTTTATGGTGCCTACAGGCAGTTCGGGGCAATGAACAATGAAGTTATATAAAATATAAAAATATAAAACAACATATACATAAAATATCAGTAAGAACTCAATCCCAGACCCACTAAAAAGACCCCATACATACAACTAAAAACCCACCCATTACTCACCCCCCTCACAAAAAGCCTAGTGAAATAACCAGGTTTTACACGGTTGATGGAAGGATACCTGGTTATTTTTGGTCGCAGAGGATTTGAGAGCAGCAAATTATGCTAGAGCAGTGGCTTGTTTCCAGAATTATCTATGGGAGACCATCAAACCCCTCCTCATGCTGATACCTCCTGAGAGGAAGGTGGAGGCCCTCAGATATCAAACAGAGGGTATTACTAACTCCTACTATCAGCTCCTTAATTTGCAGCATATCTGTAACACGGTATCCTGAGCAGCGCCCAATGTTATCATGCTCTGCAGACATGCATGGCTTCAATTTACGTCCTTGGATTTCCACAGTAGATCACAAATAGAAAACCTACCATTCGATGGCCAGGGTCTATTTGTGGCAAGCACAGATGAAGTCCTAGAATGCATGCATAAGCCGAAGTCGATGCTTTTTCGATGAGGATAATACTCAGAGGCAGACAACAGCAACACTTTATGGGGTGCTATCGGAACACCAGGTTTGCGAAGCCCTATGGGTTAGAATATACACCAGCAAATTATCCATCCAAGAACTGCTACCAGACCTCCACATACTCCTACACCTCGGGGGGGGGGCAGACAGATGCAGACAGGGGTACAAACAATGCCAGCAATGCCGCCCAGAGTCAGGGAAAGATACCTCCATAAAAGGGGTGAGACAATGACAACCAGCCGACCATACACCATACAGGGGGGGAGGGGGGCCATACAGGGACCATACAGGGGTGGAGGGGGGCACACTGGAGACAGGGATGCACCCAGCAAACCCAGGCACCCCAGACCACGGGGAGGGTGCCCGGGGGGTCGGTGGGGGACATGGTCAGACCAACCCCACCCATATCCCCACAGGGCATGGTACGCCCCAGCACCCGCGACAGGCGAGTAAGGAGGAAGGTGAACAGCAGCCCCGGGAGCAGCCAGAGGTCCCAGGTGAGGCACACCAGAAAGGGAGGTGGGTGGGAGAGGGCGCCGGGGGAGGCTGGGCGGGGGGCCTGGGGCACACGGTTGTGGGGAGGGGGGGCCTGGGCACAGTGGTACGCCAGGGGAGGGCACTGGCTGCCACCCCGAGGGGGGGCCACAACCCCCCAGCTACGCCTTGGGCAAGGGGGCGGGTGTCAGGGGCGCCTAACCAACCCCTAATGTGTACCCCAACAGGGTGACCCGATGGGTCCCAGCAAGCCGGCCCCGTGCCCCCAGCGCAATGGATGAGGGAGCACCGGGCATGGATACGGCACCGCAGGAAGGAGCAGGTGGAGGACATTGTCTGCTTAACCACTGAACAGGGCGAGCAGATGATCGTGGTCATCGATAGGATGGAGGCGCTCACAGAAAGGGCCATCCAACAAGCGGAGGCAAGGGACCAGAGGTTGCAAGCGGAGGTGCGCATGGAACGGAGGCAGGAGCTCTGGGAGCACAGCAAGCAGGTGGAGGCGTTCAGGTGGCTGGAACAGGTCATC
>QEPC01000055.1:648517-662839 GCA_003113815.1 Sphenodon punctatus | reverse complement strand
AGCTCCACCTGGATGCTCAGGTGGAGGCTGTGGCGAGGGGTGCCTTTTGCCAACTACATCTGGTCCATCAGCTTAGGCCGTATGTTTTGGACTCCGACCTGACCACCATCATCCATGCTTTCATCACCTCAAGACTAGACTATGGTAACGCACTCTACGTGGGGCTACCCATGGTGATGGCCCGGAAGCTGCAGCTGGTGCAGGATGCGGCGGCCCATCTTTTGGTGGGACTGGGCTGCTGGGAGCACATTATACCAGTGCTCCATTCTCTGCACTGGCTGTCGATAGTCTTCCGAGCCTGATTCAAGGTATTGGTTTTAACCTATAAAACCATAAACGGTCTGGGCCCTGCCTATCTGCGGGACCTTCTCACACCCCGGGCACTGGACCAGCCCCTATGGTCATCGGGGGATGCCCTTCTTGTGGTCCCCCGAGTTTTCCGTGGGGCCACGCAGGGGAGGGCGTTTTCAATGGCCACACCAAGGCTGTGGAACTCCCTTCCGGTGGGGATGCGTCTCACCCTGGACCTTCCCTCCTTTTGAAAAAGCTGTAAGACTTGGCTGTTCTGTCAGGCGTTTGGCGGGGGAGATGGGTAGAGGGTGGGGGAGGAGAGGGATGTGGGGAGAGTGGTATGCTTTTATAATTTTATGGTTTTATCATTGTTTTATGCTGTTGTAAGCCACCCCAAGCTGCCTGTGGCAGGATGTTAAGTATTTAAATAAATAAATAAATCGGTGATCTACCAGGACCCCTCTCACTGACTCCTGTGCTCCAGGCTGGGATTCTTCCCAGCCATAGGACACTTCACCCACTGGTCTGACTCCCTTTTAGGAAGAGCATTCCCTGCGTGCTCTCCTAGTCAATCTTCTCCATGGCAACACTCCCAAGGGTGTCAGTCCCTCTCTCCTCCCCAGAGGCAATCTCCAAGAGGCTGGTTCCCCTCTCCACATAGTGGAAATTAACTTGTGATCTACCCATAGATCATGAGCTACTTCTTGACCACACCTGCTCTAGGGCAATTTACCTCAGGGGGTGTTTTTCCTTTCCTGTATTTGAGGGTAGCTCTCCCCTTGGAATTCAGGATCCACTTTGGATTCTTTTGTATGGGCTTGTTGCCCAGGAACAAGCAGCATTCACACTGGAACAAACAGTCAGGTGCATTTATACTGGAACAAACTGTCAGGAGGCTTGACAGTTCCACTGTTGATGAGGAACAATAGTCCAAATGAGCACTATTTGTTATGCGTGACACATGAGATTACTGAAAGCTGGTGGCACAGCTAAGGTGATTTGAGGCAGGCTCCTGTTGGCTGTGCCCCCATACTATCAAAGCACCAGCATGGGAGTGCAGGTAAGGGGGTGGGGTCAGAGGAGTGCAGTGAAGTGGATTGGCAGCTTGCCTGCCCACCTCACTGCACTCCCCAGACTCCTGTGGCTGCTGTAAACCCATGTTGGCAAGTTGACAGTAGGGAGACAGTGCTTGCAATCACTCTTTGTCACTTATACTATTTGTACTACTAGCTAATGGGGTGGGAACAGTTGCCCTTGTCTGTAGCATCCATGCAGCATTTTGCCTCCTACTGAGGCAAAATTCCCTGGAAGCAAAATGCATTGAATACTACTACGTTGAGGGAAAACCAGCCACAGAGTAGGAGAGCTTGGTACACAGTGCTCGAGGGAAACTGCCCTATGTGAATATGCCTTATTCCTAGAAGTAAAGGTGTACCACTAGCTAGCTACTTGTTTAGGCATTAAACACATGTTTGTTATGTTGGTTTGTGCAAACACACATGCTTAACTGGAAAAATCACAGGAGCAAAAAGCAAATAGCTGCCATTAGCACATAGCCACTCTGATGCATACTCCCTGCTATTGGCTTTTGGTCATCTAGGAACCATAGAGACATGGATTGTAGTTAAGGGCCAGTCTGCTTCCTGCATGTTTCCATGGTGGAGAGTGGGGTGGAAGAAAGAACCACAGACAGGAAGGGAAAGGGACTGACTGCAAGGGGAGAGCTTTCATAGGGAAGGGACTGGACAGGGAATGCTTTCACATTTGGATTCCTTTACCGCCACGGTTGGCTACTCAGGCAGTAGGCGCACTATTATACGCAGATGACGTGGTAATCTTGTCCCAAACCAAAGTGTGTTTGGAGAAACAACTGAAAGCAGTCTCAGCCTTCTGTTCCTCTAATAATCTCCAGATAAATTATGGGAAAACCAAGATAATGATTTTTGGCAGGAGTAGGAAAAAATTTAAATGGAAAATAGGACAAGAGGAAGTAGAACAAGTAAATCAGTTCAAATACCTTGGAATTATTCTAGACAAGACCAGTTGCTGGGTAGCCCAGGCCAAAACAGATTTAAACCGGACAAGGGGTACTGGAATGGCTATCTTGAATTATTTCTCAAATAAGGGAGTCAGAAGGGAAGTCATCATGACTCTAAAAGTATTGGAGGCAAAGGCGGCTTCCCAATTGCTTTACGGGGCAGCGATATGGGCAATTACCCAACCCTCCAATCTTGATATGGTGCAGTCTGTTCTTTTGAGGAAACTTTTTCATCTCCCGCNAGCTCCACCTGGATGCTCAGGTGGAGGCTGTGGCGAGGGGTGCCTTTTGCCAACTACATCTGGTCCATCAGCTTAGGCCGTATGTTTTGGACTCCGACCTGACCACCATCATCCATGCTTTCATCACCTCAAGACTAGACTATGGTAACGCACTCTACGTGGGGCTACCCATGGTGATGGCCCGGAAGCTGCAGCTGGTGCAGGATGCGGCGGCCCATCTTTTGGTGGGACTGGGCTGCTGGGAGCACATTATACCAGTGCTCCATTCTCTGCACTGGCTGTCGATAGTCTTCCGAGCCTGATTCAAGGTATTGGTTTTAACCTATAAAACCATAAACGGTCTGGGCCCTGCCTATCTGCGGGACCTTCTCACACCCCGGGCACTGGACCAGCCCCTATGGTCATCGGGGGATGCCCTTCTTGTGGTCCCCCGAGTTTTCCGTGGGGCCACGCAGGGGAGGGCGTTTTCAATGGCCACACCAAGGCTGTGGAACTCCCTTCCGGTGGGGATGCGTCTCACCCTGGACCTTCCCTCCTTTTGAAAAAGCTGTAAGACTTGGCTGTTCTGTCAGGCGTTTGGCGGGGGAGATGGGTAGAGGGTGGGGGAGGAGAGGGATGTGGGGAGAGTGGTATGCTTTTATAATTTTATGGTTTTATCATTGTTTTATGCTGTTGTAAGCCACCCCAAGCTGCCTGTGGCAGGATGTTAAGTATTTAAATAAATAAATAAATCGGTGATCTACCAGGACCCCTCTCACTGACTCCTGTGCTCCAGGCTGGGATTCTTCCCAGCCATAGGACACTTCACCCACTGGTCTGACTCCCTTTTAGGAAGAGCATTCCCTGCGTGCTCTCCTAGTCAATCTTCTCCATGGCAACACTCCCAAGGGTGTCAGTCCCTCTCTCCTCCCCAGAGGCAATCTCCAAGAGGCTGGTTCCCCTCTCCACATAGTGGAAATTAACTTGTGATCTACCCATAGATCATGAGCTACTTCTTGACCACACCTGCTCTAGGGCAATTTACCTCAGGGGGTGTTTTTCCTTTCCTGTATTTGAGGGTAGCTCTCCCCTTGGAATTCAGGATCCACTTTGGATTCTTTTGTATGGGCTTGTTGCCCAGGAACAAGCAGCATTCACACTGGAACAAACAGTCAGGTGCATTTATACTGGAACAAACTGTCAGGAGGCTTGACAGTTCCACTGTTGATGAGGAACAATAGTCCAAATGAGCACTATTTGTTATGCGTGACACATGAGATTACTGAAAGCTGGTGGCACAGCTAAGGTGATTTGAGGCAGGCTCCTGTTGGCTGTGCCCCCATACTATCAAAGCACCAGCATGGGAGTGCAGGTAAGGGGGTGGGGTCAGAGGAGTGCAGTGAAGTGGATTGGCAGCTTGCCTGCCCACCTCACTGCACTCCCCAGACTCCTGTGGCTGCTGTAAACCCATGTTGGCAAGTTGACAGTAGGGAGACAGTGCTTGCAATCACTCTTTGTCACTTATACTATTTGTACTACTAGCTAATGGGGTGGGAACAGTTGCCCTTGTCTGTAGCATCCATGCAGCATTTTGCCTCCTACTGAGGCAAAATTCCCTGGAAGCAAAATGCATTGAATACTACTACGTTGAGGGAAAACCAGCCACAGAGTAGGAGAGCTTGGTACACAGTGCTCGAGGGAAACTGCCCTATGTGAATATGCCTTATTCCTAGAAGTAAAGGTGTACCACTAGCTAGCTACTTGTTTAGGCATTAAACACATGTTTGTTATGTTGGTTTGTGCAAACACACATGCTTAACTGGAAAAATCACAGGAGCAAAAAGCAAATAGCTGCCATTAGCACATAGCCACTCTGATGCATACTCCCTGCTATTGGCTTTTGGTCATCTAGGAACCATAGAGACATGGATTGTAGTTAAGGGCCAGTCTGCTTCCTGCATGTTTCCATGGTGGAGAGTGGGGTGGAAGAAAGAACCACAGACAGGAAGGGAAAGGGACTGACTGCAAGGGGAGAGCTTTCATAGGGAAGGGACTGGACAGGGAATGCTTTCACATTTGGATTCCTTTACCGCCACGGTTGGCTACTCAGGCAGTAGGCGCACTATTATACGCAGATGACGTGGTAATCTTGTCCCAAACCAAAGTGGGTTTGGAGAAACAACTGAAAGCAGTCTCAGCCTTCTGTTCCTCTAATAATCTCCAGATAAATTATGGGAAAACCAAGATAATGATTTTTGGCAGGAGTAGGAAAAAATTTAAATGGAAAATAGGGCAAGAGGAAGTAGAACAAGTAAATCAGTTCAAATACCTTGGAATTATTCTAGACAAGACCAGTTGCTGGGTAGCCCAGGCCAAAACAGATTTAAACCGGACAAGGGGTACTGGAATGGCTATCTTGAATTATTTCTCAAATAAGGGAGTCAGAAGGGAAGTCATCATGACTCTAAAAGTATTGGAGGCAAAGGCGGCTTCCCAATTGCTTTACGGGGCAGCGATATGGGCAATTACCCAACCCTCCAATCTTGATATGGTGCAGTCTGTTCTTTTGAGGAAACTTTTTCATCTCCCGCCAGGAATACCCTCGGCCGCTATTAGAATTGAGGCGGGCAAACTTAGTTGGGACAAAAGGGCCCCAAAGTATGCTCTGTCTCTGTGGTTGCGGGCGGAAGCCTTCCCTCAGTCTGGATTGTTCCCAATCCTTGCTGAAGACTCTTTTAAATCAACTTGGCTTAGTAAGATGAGAAAAATTTTGGCCCACCTGGGATTCTCACTCGAATGTCTCCAGACAAGGAGCATTGAGGCAGCCAAAACAGAAGTCCATACCAAGATTGATTATGTCTCCCATCAGGAGGACAACACAGAAATTAGGGCTTTTCCCTCACTTGGTCAATACTTGGACTTAATTCCTGACTCTTGGGAATTGCCCAAGTACTGGCAGCAGGACATGTCTTCCGCCCTGGGAAGGAAACTATTATTGGCCCATCTAAATGTACTCCCCTCCAGAATTATGGAGGGTCGGTCCATCGGGTTATCTTTTGAAGAGCGATTATGCCCTTTTGATCGGTCACAAACCGAAACGGTGGATCGCATATTACTGGACTGCCAGTTATATAGAAAACCCAGGAAACAATTCCTGGATTCTATTCTGGGAAAATATCCTGGCAGGTCCAGCTGTGAGCTTGCCTGACTTTTGTTGGCAGATCAACACCCAGAGGTGTCACAGGTAGTTGCCAAATTCCTCCATAAAGCCTTTGAAATCCATGAGGCCTTTTTGAACTTTAGACCATTCAGTTCTAGTGAGTGATATTTTGCTATGTGCTCCTCATTTATGTTTGAGACCTGAGTATTTAGATTGTCTGACTGCTATGCGTTGCACTTCTATGTCCGGGATTATGGATTAAGAACAATTGCTAGTATTGTTTCCGACCGCATGACAAATTTGTATAATTATTTATGTTTAAATATTGATATTATATTGTTAATGTAGGCTATGGTTTCTGCCATGCCTGGTTATGAATGTATTATTTATTATATTTTTTTAAAACCAAATCAGTCAATCAATCAATCAATCAATTAATCATTTGGATTCCTGGAATGAAACTTTGCCCACAAAGTCCCAGCAGTTTGTATTCTGGGGCTGCCAGTGCCAACCTGAACCTGGCTTCTCCAAAGGAAATCATCTGGGAAACAGCTGATGAGAGGAGGTAATCATGTAGTGGTGCAAGCATCTGTTCATGCAGCTAGGTGTCCATGATGATGTCATAAATTTAAACATGGGATGGATTTGCATGTTTTTATTATGTTTGGGATCACCCTAAGTTGCCAAGAAGCAAGTTCCACTTAAATGCAAATTACCCCGTTACATGTGGAGTTGACTGTGTGTGATCACATGCTTGTTGCTATGTGTGATAAGGACAGTTTACACAAGAGCTTCAGATTTTTGCAGACACAACCAAATTCGGAGTATGGATCTTCCATGCTGTGCAATCTGCAAACCATTTCCGTCTGAACTAGCAGGAGAAAAAGGCAGGCCACCATGGTATGATCTCATGATGGAGTAGGCTTGGGCCTTGGAATGAATACCCCTTCACGTATATACTAGAGACAGAAAGGAGACAGGTCTCTTTTGTAGTGACCTTGGATCCAGCTATTGTGTAGAGTATTTTAGAGACAGGTAGCACAAGAGGATAATGAATACAAACCTGAAGCTACATCATTAATTTTTTTCAGAGTGTGAAGACAAAATGACCCTGCTGTTCCTTTCCATAGCTTTTTCCAAGCAGGGTGACTCTCCAAATGAATATTAAATTACCTGAATCAAAGTTAAATTCACATTATGTTAACGGGTCCTAAATGTTTTAAAACCAAGAGTTAATAAAAAATTAATTTAATTTAATTACAGACTCATTATCCCCACTAGCCCATGTTCCCCATACAGCAGAAAACTTCTTGATGATGGAATTTTCCTGCAGTCATATAGAAACTCAGAACTGAGATAAGCTGAGGACTTTTCTCATAGTAAGAAAATGTCCAGTAGCCACTGCATTAGAATCACAGAATATCAGAGCTGAAACAACCTTTGAGGGTCATCTAGTCTAACCCCATTTGAATGCAGGCTGACTATAGGTACAATATCCCCAGCAGATGGCTGTTTATGTTTAGCCATTAAAACAAACAAACAAATCCCTTCAATGACAGAGAACCTACAATCTCCCTAGGCAATTTGTTCTGTTGCCAAACAGCTCTTGCTGTTACGTTTTTTCTGATACCTAACCAAAATCTATCTTCCTGTAACTTGAGCACATTATTTCTAGTCCTATCCCCTGTAGTAATGGAGAACAGTTTCCTGCTTTCTTTTCAATGGCAGCCCCTTTGGATTTTTCAAATTGCTATCATATCTCCCCTTAGTCTTCTCTTTGTTAGACTAAACATACCCAGTTCCATTAATCTTCTCTCATAAGATTTGCTTTCCAGACCCTTTATCAGTTTTGTTGTCATCCTTTGAACCTGCTCCAATTTGTCAATGTCCGTCTTAAAAGGAGGTGCCCAGAACTGGATACTTGAGGTGGAGTGTGGCCAGTGCTGAAGCGAGTGGAATTATTACCGCCGTTGACTTGGAGACATACTACTGTTGTTAATGCAACTTAAAATTGCATTAGCCTTTTTTTTTGCAGTGACATTACATTGCTAACTCATGTTCAGTTTGTGATCAACCACAGTCCCTAGATCCCTTTTACATGTGCTGTTGCCAAGCCAGGTACCCCCTATCTCATACTTCTACATTTGGTTTTTCTTCCCTAAATGCAGAACTTTACATTTATCTTGGTTGTATTTCATTTTATTAATTTCAACCCAGGTTTCTGGCCTATCAAAAATGTTTTGAATTCTAGTTTGATCTTCCAAGGTTTTAGCCACCCCTGCCAGTTTTGTGTCATTTGCAAACTTGATAAGTATTCCCTCGACTCCTTTGCCCAAGTCATTAATAAAGATGTTAAATAGCACCAGACCCAGGATAGAGCCTTGTGGGACTCCACTCAATACCTCCCTCCAGTTTAATGATGAACCATGATGATCACTCTTTGAATACAGTTCTTCAACCAGCCATCAACCCATCTTGTTTTAGGCTGTTTTTACACGGACGGGGTGGTGGTGGTGGGTGGAATGGGTGTTCTCTCATGGTGGGTGGAGGGGTGTGTGTGTGTGTCCCTTTACATGGACACACACCCACCTCCACTCACGGGGCCTCCTCCAGTTTTCTGGATGGCCCCATGGGTGGAGATGGGTGGGTGATGAGTGTAGGTGGGTGTGCATGCACAAACACCCACTGCCCGTGGTGTTTGCACAGATGAACACCCGGTGCACACCCATCCCCCCACCCACCACCAGCCTGTTTCCATGGACGGTCCCCCCACCGCCCGCCCGCTGGAACACCCAGCCGTGGGTGGGGCCGTCCATGTAAAAACGGCCATAGTGTCTTCCAGCCCACACTTTGCAAGCTTGGCAATGAGTATCTCATGTGAAATTTTGGGTGTTTTTAAATGAGATGCATGGCCACCCAGGAGCCACTCAGCTGACCGCCCATCTGAAGGTGGTGCAGGGGGATGCGTGTTCCCATGAGCCACTCAGCATCCACTAATGGCGCACTGCCAAGAAATCCGGAGTGCACTGTGCTGAGCAAGCTAAAATAGTATGTGGCAATGTGGCAACCTGTCTCTGCTGCTCATAGGCACTGTGGGCAGGGGACATGGGCCCATGGCCTCTGCAAGTCACAGGAACTGGTCACAAGCACGGGGGAGCCCAGTTCCCCAGTGCTCGCGCCCGGGACATGTCCATTTCATTCAAAGGCTAGCCTGGAGCGCTTCCCCGATGGTCTGTGGCAGGGGAAGGTGGCTGCCGTGGTAGCTATGCTGGGAGCCGCCTGTTAGAATCCCTCCCCACTCACTCGACCTGAGTGAGCGGGGAGCTCCTCAGCTGTGCCGCTCAGCAGCCATAGACACCCACCCCCACAAGCCTTGCTTATTTAAAAACACCCCCTCTCAAACACTATGCTGAAATCAAGACATATTATTTATTTATTTCTAAAATTTAATACCCCGCACCCATCTTGCCACAGGCAACTCAGGCGGCTAAGAAAACTTATGTCCATAGCTTTCCCTTTTTCCACTAAACAAGTTACATTATCAAAGAATGATACAAGATTAGTCTGTCACAGCTTGTTCCTGACAGATCCATGCTGACTACGAGCACTTGCTGCATTGTCATTAAGATGCTTATTGATCGACTAACAGTTCTAGTACCTTCCTAGGCACTGATGTCAGGCTGATTGGTCTGTAATTTCCTGGATCCTCCCCTTTCCCCCTCCCACTTTTAAAGATAGGGATAATGTTTGCCCATCTACAGTCTTCTGGCACCTCACCTACTTTCCAAGAGTTCAAGATAGTTGACAGAAGTTCTGAGAGTACTTCTGACAGGTCTTTCAGTACCTTGTGGGTGTAACTCATCCAGTCCTGATGACCTGAATTCATTCAGAGTGGTTGAGCACTCTCTGGCCACCTCTATCTATTCTGGCTTGCATCTTTGCCAGGCTGGTCACAGTTTCCCGTTTCTGTGAAGACGGAGGCAAAATAGGAATTGAGAAGTACTGCCTTCTCTTTGTCCCCTATAAACACTTCACCATTTTCACTGAGCTGCAAACCCACAATTTCTTTACTTCTTTTCTTACTTTTGACATACTTGAAAAAACCCTTTAAATTGTTTTTAGCATCCTTCACTAACCTTAGCTCATTTTGTGCTTCAGCCTTCTTGACACCATCCCTACAAGTTTGGGCTTCTCGTCTGTACTCGTCTTTGGTAACATGTCCCTCCTTCCATTTCTTATGTTTCCCTTTTTACTCTTAGTTCATTGGTAAGCTCCTTGTGCAGCCAAATGTTTTGATCTTTATTAAGATTTGCAGTCTGAACCTTGACAATATTTGAAAATTGGTCATGTTGAAAGACATGACTACAGACATAAAACAGAATTCCATCTTGCTGTGTAGATGTGAGCCAAATGTGTTCTAACTATTTCATGTAAAGATGTGGGGTTTAGTCAAAAGAGACTGGTACCTTGGGGTAACTACCACTTAATTTGGGGTAACTGACTAAGGCTGTGGTCCACAAAACCACTTTCTCCAGAGCAGTTCCACTGAAGCCTGTTGTTTATGGATTTCACCCCAGGTGTTCACATGACATCTGATAATATGCATGTTGTCCCAAGGTAATTTACACAACTGTCCTGGATTAAGCAAGGATAAACTATTTAATTGGACATAAGTGGCCCTGCATACCAGGGACATAGCTATCCTGGATAGGAGCCTGTGTGAAGGAACCCACGGGTAACTTTTTCAATTTTACCTGGACTAGCTGTGGAGGCATATGATGCTAAAACAGATTTAGTCTTGCCAATACAAATGGTTACTCTGGGATAAATCTGAGAAAAAATGAAGTTGTCCTGGTGTAAACTAAACCCACAATCACTCAGATGTTCTCTGTGGAACCTTGGAGTAACTTGGGAGTGTTCATGGTTCTGCAGATCCAGGGGTAGCTCTGCTCAGCAGTTTCACAGGAAGACATTTCCCTCAGGGTAACTGGTCCCTGCTGTGTCCCTGAGGGCACTTTATCCCCAAGATACAGGATACTTGAAGGAAGTTTTCTTTTGGAAGTGCATATACATGTTCATGCTGAGTGTTCACATGCCATAAGGCCTGAGTATACAGCAACAATACACTACTCCATGTAGAATAAGTTCCAATAATTTACTGATTAAATGGCTAGAGAAAATATCAGAATGCCATATACAGTTAATATAATTATAACATGTAATAAGGCACTGGGAATATACCAGAGGAAAATATAAGTAGTACAAGCAAGAAAGGACAATTATGGAATAAAGTTAATAAACTGGAGTGAGCTGACTGTAAATGGGTTAATGAGAAGTCTTAAGACCCCCCCCGACATTTCGCTATAGAATATAGCTTCTTCAGGGGTTTTATTGGGTTAACCCCTTTCTGGTACATCAAATAGGTTTATTTTCTGCAGCTGATTCTGTAACAAGTATAGCCAGATCAATATTGGCTATGCTTTCAACAGTTAACAATGTAACAAATATAGCTTCATAAAGTAATTAAAGTAATATATAGAGAATCCGTAGTATGATAATGTATCTATGTGACAAAGCATCATTAAAGCATTTATCATTGTATTGAGGAGCCTAGGCAGACATGTGTCAGACATCATGTATATTTATACATATATATAACTATATATGTAACTCACCGATAAAGAGGTGCTCAAAGCAGTGGACCCAGATTTTTCTTCAAAAGCAAAAGGGGATATTCCTTTTTTGAATGGATGGAAGCATATCAAACATAGATATTAACATTTTTGGGTCTAAATGTAAGGGCTCAAAAAAGTAGATCCCTTAGGGCAAAGTCATCAACTGACCTGATTAATGTGTAAAGAGAGACAATTCTAGGTTTGTCCTGCTTCTCTAGTTAGCAATGGCCTCCTCTGTTTAGATTTCTAAACTGCTGAAATGCCTAGGTAATGGTATAGAGGCTTCGGTAGGTTCAGCTGCGGTATTTAAACTCTCTGAAGATCACCTGATCGCTCCATGTTGATCCACTAAGGGTTTGTTAATGGGATCAATTGTAGCAAGTAACCGTGTGAAAATGCAAATGCTAATGAGGCTATCCCCTACTAAGTTGTCTGATATTAACTAATAATATCATTATAGAGAATTTATTTCACACTTGTAGCTAGTATAGGGCATTCTGATCCAGTCCATATGAAGGCTAACTTTGGTAATTCAAAAAAATGTACATTACACAATGGAGTCATTAAGACCTCGAGGATGAATTATGTCTAGAGTTAAAATCCAAAAGCAACACAAACCAGCTGGGTTAAATCTTTATTTTCCTTGTGATGAGCAGATTGGAGGATAGATGTTCTAGATATATGGCTTACTTTATCATAGTTATTTTGGATAACTCATTTAGGATATTCTCTTTCTATAAAGTTCTCAGTCATTAATTTTGCCTCTCTATGAAAATCGGAGTCTAAAGTACAGTTTCTTTTTATTTTGCTAAGTTGACTATTAGGAATACAGCGCAGCAAATGCCGTGGATGATGACTACTGTAAAAAAGAAAGGTATTCTGATCAGTAGGTTTAATATAGGTTGAAGTACTGATGTTACTACCTGTTAAATTGATCCAAAGATTCAGGAAATTAATTCTACATTCGTTGGATTGCATGGTGAATTTAATAGTGTCATGTTGACAGTTTATCCATTTGTTGAAGTCTAATAATGATCTTTTATCTCCACTCCAGATGATAAAAATATCATCTATATATCTGCGCCACATGAAGATAGAACTATAGAAAGGATTATAATCCTTATTATAGATATATTTAGTTTCCCATTCGTGCATGAAAAGTATGGCTAACTCCGCTGACAGGGGGCTTCCCATGCTGACTTCCTTAGTTTGTAGGTAGAACACATTGTCAAATTCAAACAAATTTTCTGTGAGTGCTATCTCACTTAGGGGCAGCAAGAAGCTAGTGGGGGTATCTGCTCGGCTCTAAAGTTGAAGTACTTCTCTAAGGTTTCTAATGCTTCCTGATGCGGGATGTTGGTATATAAAGCCCCCACGTCCATGGTTACTAGAATGGCATGTATACTACTAAGCTCTATGTCGTCCAGAATATTAATTAAATTTGTGGTATCTTTTATATAGGAGGGAATGTCTTCAATAAAAGGCTTCAGATAATAGTCTATATATTTGGAAATAGGTTCCAACATAGATTCAGTTCCCGACACTATGGGTCTAAACTCCAAGGGGTTGAGCCCTTTATAGATCTTAGGGAGACTGTAAAAAGCTGGGGTATGTGGGAAATCCTTATAAAGGAATCTATATTCTTTTTCTGTAATGAACCCCCTCCATGTAAGATGTTTTTTATTTTGTTATGAAGGGATTTAGATGGGTCATTTTTTAACGTTGTATAATCTGTACTTATAGAGCAAGACAACCTTTGATATAATCCTCTCTGTTCATTACTACTATACCACCTCTTTTGTCTGCTCTTTTTATGACTAAGGACTTGTCTGTTCTCAATGACTGCAGGGCACCCCATTCTTGTCTAGACAGGTCAAAAAGGTTTTTTGATGGAGACTATCCTCTAAATTACGGATCTCCTGTAGGATTTTATCTTCAAACACTGGGATTGCTCTAATTTGACAAGGTCCTATGTGGGTACGATGGGAGAATCTTGAAAAAAACTTTCCAGTCTAATTTTTCTAAAAAGTTCATTCATTTCTTTGCAAGCTATAAAGTTATTATATAGATTAGTCAGAACAAAAGTTAAGCCTCTTGATAGCTGTTTTATTTCTGTATCAGAGAATACTCTTGCAGATAGGTTTATAATTGTTAATTTTTGTTTTTTCGCCAGGGATTCTGTCGTTTTTGGTTCCTTTTGTCTCGAGTTGGATAAGTCTGCCTGTGAGTTCTTAAAAAATATCCTCGTGAAATTGCAGTTGTATCTGAATTGTCTGTAGATATATTGGATTCCATACTACTGATTGATGAAGTACCTGCCTGTCCTATAGTTTTATGGCTAACACGCCAGTTATAAAACTGATTCTTTTCATAATCCAGTTTGTCTCTTTCAAATTTCTGTGCTTTATATTTTTTAATATCTAATTCTAAAGATTCCATAATTGTCCTTTCTTGCTTGTACTACTTATATTTAGTGCTTGTACTACTTATATTTTCCTCTGGTATATTCCCAGTGCTTTATTACATATTACAATTATACTCACTGTATATGGCATTCTGATATTTTCTCTAGCCATTTAATCAGTAAATTATTGGAACTTATTGTTACATGGAGTAGTGTATTGTTGCTGTATATTTTGAATTTTACCGCTCCTTTCTACCTTTGTGCATTATTATTGTCCTGTGTGACCTGTGGCATTCCCTGGCTGTGCTCCTGAGCTGCCCGGACAGCCTCACAGGTGCCTACGAGAGTATGAACTCTGGGCTGTGGTACTATGGCTATGTGGTGAGTGCCTGCGACTGCTGGCTGCATGCGGAGACACTAGGCCTGTGTCCCTTTCCTGATGGGTGCATCCCAGAGATCAGGTGCTTGCATGTGGGGTGGTCAGCGGCGGAGACCATGTCTGCCCTCTCTGCGTGCAGCCTGGCTGCCTACAC